>SJYT01018594.1:195899-242841 GCA_006410635.1 Cephalophus harveyi
ATGTTAAATTATAGGCAAATTATTTATCTTTACTTCTTCTTAGAATTATATAGATAGCCCCACCTACAAAATATCTAGTGAAGATATTCATTTCTCATAATACTGAGTTTACAATTATTCCACATTTTCTGCTTTAAAAAAGAAAAAGTTCAATAATTATGACTATATTGTATAGAACATTAAATTCTGTGTTCATAATCAAGTGATTGAAAACTTTCAATAGTTCATTTAATCAATTCCAAATACTATTCGATTCTTCCCAATATTATGAGAACTCAAGTCAATTCCTTGCTTGAAAATATGAGCATTATTGGCTTATTATTCAGTTCAGTTCAGTCACTCAGTCGCGTCTGACTCTTTGCAACCCCATGAATTGCAGCATGCCATGCCTCCCTGTCCAGATGCAAAAATAATGTTTTTGCATTTTTGAAATTTGTCATTTGATATTGGAATACAAGTTAAATGAAAGTAGTTATGTTATATATTATTTTGATGTGATTTTCTCACTTTATGTCTTTTTGCTAATAACTTATTACCTGCTGTTTATTTTATGTTTATTTTAGACTATGGAAATGCTGTTAGACAAAAGCAAATTTGAGCAATTTTCTTACTTGAGTTCAAAATGGATCGTAAAGCTGTGGAGACAACTCACAACGTCAGTGATGCATTTGGCCCAGGAACTGCTAATGAACATACAGTGCAGTGGTAGTTCAAGAAGTTTTGCAAAGTAGATGAAAACTTTCAAGAGAAGAACATTAGCCAGCCATTGGAAGTTGACTATGGCAAACTGAAAGGATTGTGGAAACTGATCATCTTAGAACTTCCCAAAAAGTTGTCAAAGAAAGAACTTAACTTCAAACATCCTATGGTTCTTTGGCATTTGAAGCAAGTTTGAAAGGTGAAAAAACTTAAGTGGGTGCCTCAAGGGCTGAGCAGAAATCAAAAATAATCATCAATTTGAAATGTTGTCTTCTCTTAATTTATGCAACAACTGCAAAGCATCAACAAACCATTTCTTGATCAGATTGTGACATGAAATGAAAAGTGGATTGTATATGACAACGAACAGCAAACCAGCTCAGTGGTTGGATCAAGAAGAAGCTCCAAAGCACTTCCCAAAGCCAAACTTATACCAAAAAATGTTGTGGTCACCCTTTGGTGATCTGCTGTCTGAGCCACTACAGCTTTCTTAATCCCAGAGAAGCCATTTCATCTTAGAAGTGTGCTCAGCAAATCAATGGGATGCACCAAAAATTGCAATGACTGTAGTTGGCCTTGGTGAACAGAAAGGGCCCAATTCTTCTTCATGACAATGACTGACTGCACATTACACAACCAGCACTTCAAAAGTTGAATGAATTGGGCTTTGAAGTTTTGCCTCATCCACCATATTCACATGACCTCTCACCAAATGACTGCTACTTCTTCAAGCTAATTGATAACTTTTGCAGGGAAAACACTTTCACAACCAGCAGGAAGCAGAAAATGCTTTCCAAGTGTTTATAAATCTGGATGCATGGATTTTTATGCTACAGGAATAAGCAAACTTATTTCTCATTGGCAAAAATTTGTTGATTGTAATGGTTCCTATTTTTATTAATACAGGTGTTTTTGAGTCTAGTTATAAAGATTTAAAATCCACGGTCCAAAACCAGAATTTTGTTGCAATAACATAATAAGTTTCTAATTGAGATATTAACAATGTCATTTCCAGAGTAACTGATTGACAAAAATTAAAGATAAGAGGGAGATAGAGGAAAAGAGAGAAATTCTGTGAAATAATTTAAGTAAATATTAAAAGGATATTTAAAAAAACAAGCCTTTCACAACTCTGAATATTTTCTTGAAATAGATTTAATGACTTTAGAATTTCCTCTAATGTAACTTTTTAATACTCAAAGTTTTGAAAGAGAAGTTGGACTGGATTGTTGGTATCCAGATATCTAAGATGAGATTCTCAGATAAAATACTGCCTTAGTGGAACTAAATAAATCCTCCCTTAGAACTAAATGAATCCTCCCTTGACCTCTGATTGACGTTTAATAGATGAGAGTGCATTCAGGGTACCAGAGTTATGTTATATAGATGGAAATAGGGTTGATACAAAAATTCAATCATGGTGGATTTTGACATAAAGGCCATGACTGGATAAACAAAGATAATTGTGCAAAAGTCTTAAATGTGCTGCTATTTCTACCAACTCAATAAACCATCTGACTTTCTGTAATAAGAAGTATTATTTTATAATCTTAGCAATATCACAATATGAACAGTATGCGAACTGACATAAATGACAACTGATTTGGCCTTAAAATGTCAATTATTAATCGTGATTACTTCTGTAATATTCAGCCTTCTCAATGCATTGTTAAGTACCATGACTGAAGAGGCTGTTACAGTTTTAATATCTTGACAGTCTTTGGAATAAGTAGGCAGCAAATAAATATATATGAACTAAGATAAAAATGATTTCTACAAGTTTATATACATTTCAGGCACTTCTGAATTGTGATGTTGGAGAGAACTCTTAGAGTCAATTGGACTGCAGGGAGATCAAATCAGTCAATCTTAAAGGAAATCAACATTGACCTGAATATCCATTGGAAGGACTGACGCTGAAGCTGAGGCTCCAATAATTTGATGAAAAGAGCTGATTCACTGGAAAAGACCCTGATGCTGGGAAAGAGTGAAGGCAAAAGGAGAAGGGGGTAGCAGAGGACTAGATGGTTAGTTAGCCTCACTGACTCAATGAACATGACTTTGAGCAAACTCTAGGTGATAGTGGAGGACAGAGGAGCCTGGCATGCTGCCGTTCATGGGGTCCCAGAGTCAGAAACAATTTAGTGACTGAACAACAACAATTAGCTCATTCATTCTTTAAGTAAATATTTATTGATCACTTGCTAACCACTTAGGATATATCCTAAGTAAGTAAGACATGTAAAAAAACCCTGCTTTATTGTACTTACAATGTATAAGGGAAAATGGAACACATGATAAGCAATGAATAAATAATTTCATAGTTTATTAGAAACCAATAGGTGATTCTGAAAAATTATAAGAAAATAGCCTTACTATAATGTGGATTAGACAGAATCCAAGGCAGGTTACTGTATTAACCTATAGAAATGCTAGCTTAATTCCTTGGCTTTGCTACTCACTAGCTTCATGACTCAGAGAAGGCAGTGTCACCCCACTCCAGTACTCTTGCCTGGAAAACCCCATGGATAGAGGAGCCTGGTGGGCTGCAGTCCATGGGGTCGCTGAGAGTTGGACATGACTTCACTTCGACTTTTCACTTTCATGCATTGGAGAAGAAAATGGCAACCCACTCCAGTGTTTTTGCTTGGAGAATCCCAGGGATGGAGGAGCCTGGTGGGCTGCCGTCTATGGGGTTGCACAGAGTTGGACACGACTGAAGTGACTTAGCAGCAGTTAGCAGCAGCTTCATGACTTCACTTCTAAAGCACTTCTGCAAAATCAATTATTTGAAAATTTACCCCGAGATGCTTACAACTACAACATTCTAGTACTCTATGTCTAAGCTCAGCAACTCTGATCTATCACTGAGGATAAATCAGTGATATAAATGATAGTTTGAATAAACATTCAGTGCCTATTGACAGAGACAATATGTCTAAAAACCCTGAGTTTGATAATGTATCAACAAAACATATTTGTTATGCTTGAAACTCAGGGTGAAATTTATTCATCACCTAGAACTTTTGCATATGGAAAATTGTTAATTATGTCATAGAATCTTTGAAATTATTAAAAATATTACAGTGGTATGCATAAACAAAACTCCTTCACAGTAGAACATGAAGAAAATAATGTTTTATAATGTTATACAATATAACACTATATTTATGATGTTATATAATGTCAAGTTTGCTTGGTGTTTTGGAATACAAAACTGTGGTGTAAAAAATTTTAGATAGTCATAGTCTGGGTTTAATGTGCTGGATGTGCTTGCTGCCTGTCTACATTTTTCCAGGGGATTCTTCAAACTAAAGTGTAAATACTTAAGAATTTCAAATATGACAAATAGCTTTTGAAGTTGACTTTTGTGTGTGTGTCAGAGAAACACAAGATGGAACATAAATAAAAACAGCTCACGGAAACAAGGTTTAAGATCTGACATTTCTAAGCATCAGGTTTCTTCTGTCCTCAGGGAGATAAACAAAACTATTGAAAACCCCATTAGGTATATTTATAGCTCAGGTTTAATGTCCAGGATGTAAACAAAGATGCCAGACTGCCAGCTATCAGCTTTGGGATGGAAGAAAACAGCTTCTCAGAGTGAACATTTTCATCCTTTTCTCATCAATATTCACAAAACATGGAACCTTAATATTTTATGCAGCACACGGGGAGACTTCTTTTAGATTACTTTCCATAAAAATTTTTATTTTTTTGTGAACCATTGTCTGTGGAAAATTCACTGAACTGTTTTCTGTTATACTTACTTTTTCTTGGATATAGATATAGTAGATTAGGGAAGCAGTGTTCAGAAATTTCCCTAGCTCCTCAAATGGAGAAGAAACATGTGAATTAATAACTAATGCTGTAGGAAATGTACCAATGAGATGTTCTAGGAAGAACATTTGTAGCTACTGGTAAGTGTATGAAAACCAAAGAACATCTCATGTTTCAAATAATTATAGCAGTTATAGGGTATGAAAAATAGACTTTTCTATACAGTTTCAAGGGGTCTTACTTGTATATTTCAAGGACTGAGTATTTGTGTACCCCAAAATACACATGCTGATACTTTAATCGTCATTGTTGCTATATTTGAGTAAGGAAGTGATTAAGGTTAAATGAGGTCATAAAGATAGGGCCTTGATCTCATGGGCTTCCCTGGTGGTTTAGATAGTAAAGAATTTGCCTGCAATGCTGGAGACCTGGGTTTGATCCCTGAATCAGGAAGATCTCCTGGAGAAGGGAATGGATATCCACTCCAGTATTCTTGCCTGAGAATCCATGGACAAAGGTGCCTGGTGGGCCATAGTCTATGGGGTTGCAAAGAGTCAGACACAACTGAGTGAAATCATTTTCACTTGATTTCATAGGATTGTGGTCTTTATTAGAAGTATCACCACAGAGCTCACTCTCCCCTCTCTGTCTTTTTTTTCTTTCTCTCCCCATGCACACACAAAGAGGTCATAGGCACTCACAGTGTGATGGTGGCCACCTACAAGAAAAAAGGAGGTGCCTGAGAATGAAATTTTCCTTGCTGGTAACTTGATTTTGTACTTCCAGCCTTTAAAAATGTGAAAACTAGATTTCTGCTGTTTAAGCCATTCAGTATGTAGTACTGCATTATGGCAGCCCAAGTAAGCTAATACAGTTTTTAAGATTTAGGAAATATAACCATAGCTCTATATAAGCAAAACTCTCTAAGATAGTATTCTAAAGTGGAATTGACAGTTTTGAGAGAAACGCTGAGTTCACTGTCATTAAAGATCAAAAAACATTCAAAGATTTCTGTGAGTTTTAGAGACAGCTCCATGTGTGTACTCAAAGGTACTCTTTGGAAAAAAAAAATCAAATTCTATGTATAGATTACAAGTCACTGATGCCAAATTAGGTATAGTTTTTAAATATCTAATAATCATTGAAGCAAAATGAATTTTAAACTAGTCACTTTTGAAGACTGATTCTATAATTCATAACCTTAAACATTACCAAACATTGTTAAACTTTTAAGATGTTCTCCACGTTCACTAGAAATTTAACAAATTTTATCTTCCATTCAAGCTTTTTTTTCTCTGGAACTTATTCCTTGAAATTGCTATCTTTATGCTGAATTAGTATTTGTCTCAGGAGCACTCTTAATATAGCAAGAAAAATAGCCTGAGAATTCTACTACCCTATGGATTAAACTAAGAGTCCAAGAGTAAGTAAGAAAAATTCACATTCAGACAAAATTTATGTATTTATTAGCTTTTGTATAAGCAGATACCTTTAAGTCAACTTTTTATGCACAAGTTGCCAGTTATCTTAAAATTCTTGCAGCTCTTATATGATAACCTGAAAATAAAATATTTGACCTTTTGTTTAGAAAGCTGTGAATAAGAATATAGCATAACAAGATATTTTTTCAGTTGAGATATTTAACAGGTAAAGTTTGGTTCACACGAATGTTTACCAAAGGTTTTTACATTCTGTCTTTACATTGGCAAAGGAAGAAATCAAAGAACTGCTTCCCAAATGTTCTATGTGCCAGTCCTTTAACAACTGATTGTAAAATCTTTTGAAGAAGACTATCAAGTATACTTTTCCATCTAAGAGAGCAAAATATTTTTATGTCTGTATCTCATTTGCCTATGATCAAAACTAATTGAATTTTTGGATGCTTGAGCTTTCCTTTTTTTGATATTCTTATAGTCTAACTCAATAAGTTTGTTGAAATCATCCTGTAGCAATTTTGATGTGAAATGTTACATTCCTGTAATGCAGCTTCCCTGTTGCTGCCACAGAAGTCTTTCAAAATAACTAGCTTAATTGGTTTATAGCCAATTTAAAATAATTCAATATCACCCATTAGAAAAAGCCCACATTATTGAGTACATGGTATAAATGTGTGTGTGTGCATGTGTGTGTGTTTGTGTAAAATTAGGCTCTGTTTCTCCACTTTCTTTAACAATTACTCTCTACTCACACCACACCACTTGAAGTTCATCTCATCTATGCTTTATTTTAACCTCAGACACCATAACTCCTGTTTTTTAAATGCCTGCCTCTTCTCCACCATCAAGAAAGTGAAGTCACTCAGTTGTGTCCGACTCTTTGTGACTCCATGGACTGTAGCCTACCAGGCTCCATCCATGAGATTTTCCAGGCAAGAATACTGGAGTGGGTTGCCATTTCCTTCTCCAGAGGATCTTCCCGACCCAGGGACCGAACCCGGGTCTCCCGCATCGCAGGCAGATGCTTTACTGTCTGAGCCACCAGGGAAGCTTAGGAAATCAGGTTAGANCCATCCATGAGATTTTCCAGGCAAGAATACTGGAGTGGGTTGCCATTTCCTTCTCCAGAGGATCTTCCCGACCCAGGGACCGAACCCGGGTCTCCTGCATCGCAGGCAGATGCTTTACTGTCTGAGCCACCAGGGAAGCTTAGGAAATCAGGTTAGACTATTTTACTTACCTTTAAAATTTTATTTCAAAAGTCCACTCATTTATATCTTGTATGTCAAACACCTTCCTTCTGCAAGATTGAATTATTCGAACCAGCACTTGTGAGGCTATTGAACTTTGTAAATGTTTCTACCATAATACCTCTAGCATTTATTGCATTTATTTACTTTCATTGTCTAGCTCCCACTTTAAAATCAGTGACTCTCAAGAGTTGAATTATATAAGAATATCTATGTTAGTGGGTGGTGACAGACATGGAGGAGGGGTGTCAAACTCCAAGATTTAATGTTGTTTATTCGTTGTTTGTCACTAGAGTGAAATCCTGAGATCAACTTGAGCCAAGGACAAGATTTTTTTTTTTTTGTCTCTTTGTAACCAGTACTCAGCAGTGTTTGGCTGCACAGTAAATACTTATTACAGAAATGAATGGATACTTTCTCATGAGAAGGTACAGATATCCTGAATGTACACAAGCATTTTATTTTTCTTCTTTTGGTAAAATTTTAAGTTGTGAGATAGAGGAAGCACCTGTTATCTACATGTGTATACACACACACATATATATTTGTGTTTAATAAGTGTGCTAATATGGTGTATATTTGTAGGTCCCATAGAGTCTGAACCCTGGAAGAGTGGTCTTTTCTGGTTTACGTCTTTGTATATTTGTATCTCTCAACTTTTATCAGAATGTCAAGTAGGTATTCAATAAATACTTGGAGATTAAATGAATGTATCTGCTAATACATAGTTGATGGAGAAGAACTAATGTTTTAAAAGCTGCCTCTGTTTTCATTAGTTGCTCTAGGAATTGAGATAACATTAATCTTTGGAAATGCAGTTTCCATCATCAAAGAAACAAAACAAAGTACACACACATGTACACTCACAGGCACACACTCAAATGACCTTTCCAATATACAGAGGTAAACACCAGAGTCTAGGTTTTATAGTCTAGTTTAGAAAAAATAGGTAAATTTTGCTGTGCATATTAAAGTAAAAGGATTGCTTCTATTTCACAACCGAAGCTATGAGTTCAATGGAATTTTGATGATTTTTGTCTATACAGTGCTGAGCATAAATTCTGGCATTTGATACTTGTTCCATAAATCTTACTTGTCCTGAACTAAAAGTATTGACTTGAACTTATTTAGAACCCAACAAACGGAAACATCAATACCTCATATATATTTGAGTTTATATTTGCTTTATTTTTGTTGTTTAGTTGCTAAGTCATGTCTGATCCTTTTGCAACCCCATGGACTGTAGACCACCAGGCTCCTCTGTCCATGGGATTTTCCACACAAGAATACTGGAGAAGGCTGCCATTTCCTTCTTCAGGGGATCTTCCTGACCCAGGGATCAAACCCATGTCTCCTGCATTGACAGATGGATTCTTTACCATTGAGCCACCCAGAAAGTCCTTGTATTTGCTTTACCATATAATCAAAATAAGAACACTTTAATATATTAGACCATAAAATATTTATATAATAGCTGAAAACCTCTGTTTTCATTAGTTGCTCTAGGAATTGAGATAACATTAATCTTTGGAAATGCAGTTTCCATCATCAAAGAAACAAAACAAAGTACACACACATGTACACTCACAGGCACACACTCAAATGACCTTTCCAATATACAGAGGTAAACACCAGAGTCTAGGTTTTATAGTCTAGTTTAGAAAAAATAGGTAAATTTTGCTGTGCATATTAAAGTAAAAGGATTGCTTCTATTTCACAACCGAAGCTATGAGTTCAATGGAATTTTGATGATTTTTGTCTATACAGTGCTGAGCATAAATTCTGGCATTTGATACTTGTTCCATAAATCTTACTTGTCCTGAACTAAAAGTATTGACTTGAACTTATTTAGAACCCAACAAACGGAAACATCAATACCTCATATATATTTGAGTTTATATTTGCTTTATTGTTGTTGTTTAGTTGCTAAGTCATGTCTGATCCTTTTGCAACCCCATGGACTGTAGACCACCAGGCTCCTCTGTCCATGGGATTTTCCACACAAGAATACTGGAGAAGGCTGCCATTTCCTTCTTCAGGGGATCTTCCTGACCCAGGGATCAAACCCATGTCTCCTGCATTGACAGATGGATTCTTTACCATTGAGCCACCCAGAAAGTCCTTGTATTTGCTTTACCATATAATCAAAATAAGAACACTTTAATATATTAGACCATAAAATATTTATATAATAGCTGAAAGTATTTACTTAAAATCAAAAGATTATTTTTGTATCCAGACTGAAATATTTTAAATATTTATTTTTATTTATTTATTTGGCTGCTGTGGGGCTTAGTTGCATCACATGGGATCTTTAGCTGCAATATGTGGGATCTAGTTCCCTCACCAGGGATCAAACCCAAGGAGCTTGGAGTCTTAGCCACTGAACCATCAGGGAAGCCCTGGATTAAAGTTTTTTGAAAACCACATAACAGTAGCTTTCTGTCAATTACTATTTGCCAACATGGTTAAACTGTTTTCCAAACTTTTCCGACAAAGGTTGATAGTCAAAGCTATGGTTTTTCCAGTAGCCATGAATGGATGTGAGAGTTGGACCATAAAACTGAGTGCTGAAGAATTGATGCTTTTGAACTGTGGTGTTGGAGAAGACTCTTGAGAGTCCCTTGGACTGCAAGGAGATCAAACCAGTCAATCCTAAAGAAATCAGTCCTGAATATTCGTTGGAAGGACTGATACTGAAGCTGAAACTCCAATACTTTGGCCACCTGATGTGAAGAGCTGACTCATTAGAAAAGACCCTGATGCTAGGAAAGATTGATGGGAAGAGAAGGGGATGACAGAGGATGAGATGGTTGAATGGCATCACTCACTTGATGGACATGAGTTTGAGTAAGCTCCAGGAGTTGGTGAGGGACAGGTAAGCCTGGTGTACTGCAGTCCATGGGGTCACAAAGAGTTAGACATGACTGAGCAACTGAACTGAACTAAACTGAAACATGATCCTAAACAGTTTGTAAACATCATTACACTTGAGCCTACAAGTCACTGTTATTTCCACTTTACAGTTAAGGAAACTGAGGCACTCAAGAGTTTGAGACTATCACAAGCTGGTTCCACTAGGATACTTGCCCTGTTTCACACCATGCTGCCAGTTTGGTAATATCTTGCAGTACAGGGCTGAAAATGAAAGCACAAATTTAGTGCCTGTGGAAGAAAACATTCTCTCTTCTGCTCTCAAAAATATGCAATGTCTAGTCTAACTTAGATATGAAGGGGAAATGGAGTAGCAAACAGGATTTATAAACCACTGGTATAAATTTAATTTTTTGTCTTTGAATATTTGCATTGAAATCTGAATAATAAAAACACCCATACTTGTGTTCTATATTCATTTTATATTTCTATAGGGTAATTGCTTCTTTATAATAAAATATGAAAGGGATATGAAAGGGTTGTTTCAGAAATTCTGATCACTATTCTTTTTCCAACTAGTCATGCCCAACAGATGTTTTCAAAATGATAAAACTGGTTTAATCAACCTCATTAACATTAATATTTGAGAAATCACTTGCCTTTAATACATCTAAGGCTAGAGCACAGCTAATTGTTGTATTATGCAAAATTGGGAGGCACTACTAAAATCTTACCAGCTTTAGAATAAGTGAGCAGTACACCCAGAACACTGTCCCAGCATTTTTAAGGCAAAATTTGTTCTTCTTTTTGTAATATTTAATATGAAGCACATACATTTTCCCCTCAAATAATGAAATAACTTCTTTCTAAAGTTCTTGCTTTCTCTCTCTCTCTCACACACACCCTCACACACATTTTTATCTGGAAGTTGCTCCGTCATTTCTGAGTAAATGCATGCAATCATTTATATTTTATCTATCTCTACACCTAAATTTTAAGAGTTACAAAATACCACTTAGCAAACTTAGTGTGTCTGGTTGAAATTAGAGCCCTTAATTAATTATCTTAATTAATTATCCTAATGAATGATAATATTAATTCTGATAAGAGCAGAGCCTCTTATTAAGCATAGTCATGTTAAGAGTTTTATTTCTCTTTTAATCAAGGCAACTGTATAAGCAAGGTAATGCTCTCTGCCAAAGTACTGTCTCTCATTTGACAGGGTGCTGGATTAATAATACCATATGTGACTGTGTCATCTCCGTCTACTGCATTTCCTTCATAATAAATAATGAAAAATCATAATAAATAATGAAATAAGTAATCATCCATTCTTTCGTTAATAGTAAATATATTATTGCGCACCTTCTATAGGCCATATACTATTCTAGGTTCTTTCAGAAGAAGTAACGAAGATGAAAACAGATGAAGTATCCACCCTAGCGTTTACACCCTCTTTGATAGTAACATAAATAGGAACAAGCTCCATTATCCCTTGCTTCTCTCACTCATCCTTATCCCATGGCTGCTTTTCTTGCTGTATAGAACAGACCTCAGCAGGCATTCTTGTTATTTTAATCATCTTAAACTGCACCCTAGCTCACCATGAAACTTTCATCACGACTGTATCAAAGACCAATGAGCCATGAAAGAGTATTTGAGTCTCAGTTGGCCATATGCACATGTAGAAGTGTGTAGGGCATGCATGTCATGATCTGCAAGTATCTTACCTGTCAGATTAAATATTTTGACCCCTAACTAGTTTGGTGCTGAGAACTGAGTTAGTAACTTTTCCAGAGGGATCATGCAACAGAAGGCTTTTCATGGTCTACTCTTAACAGTCAAATGTATCAGCAAACAGATTAGCTAGAAATTAACATTACACACTGAATAAAGTGCAACTAATTTAAACAGCTCCACAGTGTCTAATTTTTTTGTTTGGTGCCATTATCTAGTTGAAAGAGAAAAATTTGGCCTGAATAAACCTGATCATTAAATCAGTGCATCTTTAACTCTATGTCTGTATAAATAGGGGTTGTTTTGCCCTCAGGGGAAACTAGGCAATATTTGGAGACATTTTTTTGACTATCATAACTCGGTGGTTGCTTTTGGCATCTCAAGGGTAGAGATGGCCAAGAATACTGCTTTTTGCTGCACAATGTATAGAACAACCAGCCCCTGACAAAGAATTGTCTGGTCCCAAATGTCAATAACATTAAATCTGAGATACCATGATCCAAATAGAGTATGAAGGAAAAGTCAATATTTTCATTTCTGATATAATGTCACTCAATCATCAATAAGGTTGCCAGATTTAGAAAATAAAAAAATGCAGGAAACCAGTTGAATTTGTATTTCAAATAAATAAATTTTTTATAGCTGTTTCACAAGCACAGTTTGTTCTGTTAGGGATAGGGTTGGGAAAGTCACTCAGTGTTCATGTGTGCAACATCCTGCCTGAAAATAGAGACTTTGCCTCCTGGAATATAGCCCCTCCTACACACACTGTTTGGTTTTGCCCTCACTCCTATCCCACAGAATTCCTTTTTCACAGAAGTCTAAGTATCAGCAAACTTACTGATGTATTCTTTTGATTTGTTCGGATTAAACTCTCGGAGAAGGCAATGGCAACCCACTCCAGTACTCTTGGAAAGTCCCATGGGCGGAGGAGCCTGGTAGGCCGCAGTCCATGGGATCGCTAGGAGTCGACACGACTGAGCGGCTTCACTTTCACTTTTCACTTTCATGCATTGGAGAAGGAAATGGCAACCCACTTCAGTGATCTTGCCTGGAGGATCCCAGGGACGGGGGAACCTGGTGGGCTGGCATCTATGGGGTAGCACAGAGTCGGACACGACTGAAGCAACTTAGCAGGATTAAACTCTAAGATTTGTAAAGGCAAGGATAATATTTAGGTGGATTCTGCCTTTACTATAGCAGTCAGTTAGTAATCTCTTAACAAGCCCTAGTGAAGCAGAGGTCATGTCATGTGTGCATGGTCAGCCGTGTCCAACTCTTTTGGGACCCCATGGACTTTAGCCCAGCAGGCTCCTCTCTCCATCGGGGTTTCCAGGCAAGAATACTGGAGTGGATTGCCAATTCAGTCTCCAGGGAATCTTCCCTACCCAGAGAACAAATCTGCATTTCCTGTGTCTCCTGCATTTGCAAGTGGATTCTTTAACACTGAGCCACCTAAACAGAAGTAGTTCTTGGATAATAGAAAAAGTTCAGATAGTAGAGATTAATTGAATAGATGTTTGTGATGGACAAATACATAAGTAGATTTGACATATACTGAAAATGGTGTGGAAAATCATGAGATTGGAAATCATGTGAATGATAAAGCAGGAGCCCTGGTTTGATCCCTGGGCTGGGAAGATCCCCTGGGGAAGGAAATGGCAACTCACTCTAGTAATCTTGCCTGGAAAATTCCATGGATGGAGGAACCTGGTAGCCTACAGTCCATGGCATTGCAAAGAGTTGCACACAACTGAGCAACTTCACTAGAATGATAGACTTGAGGGAGGGAAAAAAATATTTTGGTAACACGTAATCATATTTTACATGATTTTGAGTGTCAGAAAAAAGATTCAAAATGGTTGGAGTGCCAAACTAATTACTGGACAGAGAAGCCACCTGATACAAGGGAACTTCTGGAAAAGCAATCATTGGTTTTTAAGTAAACTAAGAAAAGAGCTGGGAAATATCAGCACAAGACATCCAAATACCATGGAACCATTTGTTATTTATGCAGAGCACATATTATAACATTTAAAAGGCACATAATTTTCTTATTCTTTGGTATTAAATTCTAATTTCTGCATCTGTCTTTTACAAAACTACAATTCTATGAGGATGACTGAAATTTGACAAAGAATATAAAATCTGCATAAAATAGAATATACCTCTGATTAATAAATCTTCAAAGATAAATCAGAAAACTGGAACATAGTCATCTAAGGTCCTGAAGTACTTCCAAGTTCTCTAAATTGTCATGAATGCAGCTGCCCAGTATTTTCTGATTTATGCTAAATTTTTCAAAAAGATGTATTTTTGCCTCATGGTTAAGAAAAGATAGATGACTACGTATTTTCCAAAGACACCTATTAAAATTAGTCTTCAATGAAGTCAGATAAAAGTCTCCTTTCATTTTTAGCAGAAAAAAGGCATATCTCAGGTGAAGAATCTATTAAGTTTATGTGTCAAATCCATTACATAACTGTTTATATTAGGTAGCATAATATTCAGTTGCACAATCAGTGCTATCAATTGATACCATCTCTATATAATTTGATTTTTTTTTTCCTTTTCAAAAGTACCCTCCACTTATTTGATGTGACTGCCCCACATACATGTTTCTATAGTGAGTGTTCAAAGTAGTTCTCTTGGGTTGTTCTTTGCTCAACACAATGTAGGCAATTCTATAGATAGATGTTGTGAATTTTCTGAGTCTAATCTCAAATCTCTGAAGTTTTCACTTGGGTCTGGTCTTTGAAGAATGCCATTCACACCTTCTGTCCTTTATCTTCCTGTCTGCACTGACTTCCCTTTCATGCTATTACCAAATTCTACCTAATTCTAGAGTCCTTCCCACATCACTTTCATCAAGAAAAACTTCTCATCTTTATCCCCCATAGTCCTTTAGCACTTTATCTGAATATTTATTACATAATTTATACAACTATGATTTATATTATTAACAATTTATACATGCTTATCTCATTTTTTAACTTAAGAGACTGATATTTAGAGGAGGGAAGATAGCAGTGGGAAGTATACATGATTGATTGTATACATGATTGATTTGTAACTAATCACAGTGTCTTAAACATCTACCTTGAAGATACTAAGCCTTCAGTAAGTCTTTACTGAACTAATCCAAATGTCAGAAAATCAGTTTTAATAATTTTGTTTTGAAAAAATAGTGATTTTGTCAGAAAAAAATCCTGATATACATATAAATTGAAGAAATATGTGAAAAAAAAGAAATATGTGGTGGATGGTAAAACATCAAGGAACAATTCTTATCACTTGTTTTTTGATCTTGAAAAAGTTACTTTGGGGGCACAAAATATTGACACATGATCCTGCATATTTTTGCTATTTTCCATCTTTATGTGATGCTTGAAAATGACTACAGGTAGTTATTATTGTTGCCATTTAAACAATTAGAAAAATAGTTGTATTTAATTTTTCCTTCTTTGTGGGATGAATGTGAGTACCAACTAGACAAAATGAGTAGAACTATAAGGACTATAAAAACTGAAATCATTGTTAGGACTACTTTCCATTTCATGATCTACTATGCTGGATTAAGAAATATTCTCCCCTTGCTTTATGTAAATTTTAATAAGATTAATAAAACAATGGTTTTAGACTGTTTTATAACTTGTAAATCATGTTTGTATGTATTAACTCATCCCTCATAATAGACTTGGAAAATTGGGTTTATCTACACACTGCTAAAAATAGGCTCTAAAACAAAATTTAAAAATCTTAGCTATGCTTTTCTATGTGTGTTTGTGTGTGTGTGAGAGAGAGAGAAAGAGAGAATGAGAGAGAGAAACTTGTCTTTTCTTCCTTTTGCCCTAGAAAATTTGCATAGTGGGTTATTTTTAATTTGTTTTTCTTTGTGATCTTTAAGCATGGTTCGAATAGTACGAAGCATAATATCTAAATATAATAGAAAATACCATATTATTGCAAATAAAATGACTCAGCGTCTCAACATAATAGCCACTGGTTATCATCATATTTAGGATAGTATTGAGAAATAATTGCTGGACATCTGTTCTATTTGAGTAACTGGAAGATCTCATACATGTGAAATAAAATCTCAACACTGCTCTTCAATATCTTCAGAAGATGAGATATTTGTATAAGCATATCTTCCTAAAAACATTCATGTTAATTTTTTTAAACTGCAGAATAATTCTAAACCTTTAGGCTTGTTTCATATGACTTAACATAAACTCAATGATGAAATTATGCAGTTTGGTTAATCAGGAAGTTAGATGTTCAAAGTCTAAATATCTCAAAATTAGCTAGAGGGATTCTTCTATTTCCCAATATGGTATTGCTAATGGTGCTTTGACAAATGTTTTATACAGTCCAAATGACGTTTTTTATTTAGTAGAGTTGATCACTTGTTGTATAAAAGCCCTAACTGAGGCAGTATTTGATGCTCTTTTCAACTTATTTTACAAATAAATTCCTTAATTTCTCTTTTCTGGCTTCTAGACTCACTGCAAAGCTCAGTCATGTCTCCTATAAAACTACTCTGATATTTTTTGTAATTTTACCCCCAGTCTAGATATACTGGTTTTTCAGAACTTCTCTCTTTTTAATTCCTTTTGATAATATTCCAAATATATTTCTACAGTTTAGTTTATTTTTTCTGCATAAATATTGTCAGATTTTATAATCTGAAATTTCTCTTGATGTTTATTTAGACTTACAATTTCAACATTTTGACAACAGTGCAAAGATGTCCCAATGTAATCTTATCTGAGTATTTCAAACAACTATATCATTTCTGTCTCAAAATCTTCACTTCTTTTTTTCATCTCCTTGATTTCTGTTAACTATACAAGCATTACCCTAGATATCTTCAAAGTTTAAATAAACCCTTGTCATTAACATCTGATTTTCTCTCCTGTAAAAACTGATTCAACTGTATGGGTTTTGCTGCCTAACTGTATCATGCATTTATTCATTCCTTCATTAATATTTTCATCCCTTTATTAATCCAGCAAACATTTCTCCTTTATTTCGCATTTAACTGAATTTAATTAGCAGTATTCTGAGACAGCCTTCTAGCTGATTTTTGTTTCTCTTTTCTGCCACCATTGGAAACCACTGCAACACACAAAGCAAGCACACACACACACACACACACACACTATTAAATCCTAAAGCACCAATCATAGTTCTACTAATTTTGCTTTCTAGTTAACAAATTTAATGATTTATTGTTACTTTCCAGCTTAAGCCTAGGGTCCATTGGCCTATAGCTTCCCTGTGCCTCATGCATATGGTCTATTTTCAAACAAAACTAGATCATTCACTCTGTCCAGAACACTGTTAGTGCATTTGTGGTCATAATAATCCTCTTCCTATTTCATCACCACCACCCAACTGCATCTGTCAAGGCTTAAATCAAATCCCATCCTCCTTAAAGATTACTTTTGGACTAACCTTAACTCAGTGCTTTTTGTTTTCCTAGAAAGCCCAATAAGTCTTTATTTTCCCATTTCTCTCTGAATCTCTCAGAATTTAGAGTTTTCAAACTGAAACTTGGGGAACTTAGGGTTTCCTCAGAGGTGTTGCAGAAATTGTCCTAAAGGGCCAGGGAGAGGAGTAAATGGGTACAGGTTCAAATTTTAAAACTCAAACTTTAATCAAACACACTATATTTTTATTTTATTTTATATATAGTGTATTTCTACCTGGTGGATCAGCTGGTAAAGAATCCACCTGCAATGCAGGAGACCTGGGTTCAATCCCTGGGGTTGGGAAGATACCTTGGAGAAGGGAACGGCTACCACTCCAGTATTCTGGCCTGGAGAATTCCATGGACTGTATAGTCCATGGGGTGGCAAAGAGTCAGACATGACTGAGCGACTTTCATTTCACTTCATTTCCACCTGATATGTATTTTAAAAGCAGAGTTTTCTGTTTTCATTTCTTGGAAAGCAAAGACATTTTAAACTAAGTTGTATGCACTCATTTGGAATGGATCTATTTCTACCTTGAGCAAATGTTGTTTTGTGCTCACTTTTGCATCTTACTCCCTCCTCTAGCATCAAACGGAGCCTGGGAGGAGGAGCCTAATGGAAGGCTAAGTTACTCTGGCTATTTTTCAGTGGGAATGTCTGGTTGAAAACACATATTTCTGAGTATAGTTCATGATCCATCTCAGAGAGCTGAATTCAATCTAAAGATCTTTGTTATCTACACGGAGGGAGTTCCACACAGCATGTTCTTCAGAGGCACTCTGATTTCAAAAGTTGTGTCTACCACTTGCTAGCATAGTGATCCTGGAAAGTTTTACATCATCTCTCTGGGTCTTAATTTCCTCATCTGGAAAACAGCTAAAGGTAACAAAAATACCTACTTCACATAGTTGATGCAGAAAATAAGTGAGTTAAAATACATAAAACCCTTGGATCGGTGTCCTGTCTTGTACACAGCAAGAAGTATATTTTACGATTTCCCTGATGGCTCAGATGGTAAAGAATCTGCTTGCAGTGTGGGAGACCAGGGTTTGATCCCTAGGTCAGGAAGATCCCTGGAGAAGGGAATGGCAACCCATTCCAGTATTCTTGCTTGGAGAGTCTCATGGACACAGGAGCCTGGCAGGCTACAGTCCATGGGGTTGCAAAGAGTTGGGCATGAAGTATATGTTATTTTCATTTTAGTGTATTATTTAGATAAATACTGTATATATTTATATGCTATATTTTATACTGATTCATTAGTGTATATTTGCATCATTTGTAAAATTAAATTACTTTCAGTTAGAATTTTTAGGTCAAATAACTGCAATTCTATTTTTTAATATTCTATTCATATTTGATACTTATCAATTAACCAGTTCATAGTAGTAAAGTGTATATATATATATATATATATCTTAATATTTTTCTCAGTTTTTTGTGTACCTAATCTCTCTACTCATGTGAATAAGAACTGCATTTCTTAATTATTTGATCACCACCTTGGGAAATTAAGCCTAGTGTAGACTACTGATAAAGAAACAACTCAACTTTAAATAAATTCTCCTAAATTTACCAATCTTTTCTAGAAGAAATAGACTGTATATTTTTGCCAGAGAATTCTTCTATGATTATGATGATATGAGAATGTCTTGCACCAGTAATCAGTTCACAAAATAGCACTCCATATGAATGTATCTTCTCTGCATTCTTTGTAGTATTATAACAAAGTCATCTAAAAATGTGCTTCAGCTATTTAATGAGTTTGTGCATGTTTGTTAGATTTGTTTTTCATTGTATTTTATCTTACTGCAGAAAGATAAAATTATAGGACTACTGCTTATCATATGTTATTGACTAAGGAATGTCTAAATATGCAGATGATATTATTAATAAGGAACAGTTTTAAGGTAATGAACTTTTATTTGCTTAAAACAATCTGTTCAGATCATACATCATTCAGTGTAGCGTAAGTTTTATATATTTAAATGCTCACCCTATTTTCATGTTGATTATAGTCATGTACATGCTATTTACTTGCTTGGTCTTTTTTCTGTCTTTTAATGTAGGGAGATGGTTTTTAAATAATTATTGTGCAGAACATGTTCCATTACCAGAATCAAGGTGTTCGGCTGTTATAATTGAATAATGAGTCTTTTCCCAATTTGTAGAAAAAAGCACCTGATGGATATATATATATTTAAATTTTATGTCTTCATTTCAAATATATTTGCTTCAGATTATCAACTCTTATCTTAGATCATCAACACATATGTGTGTGCCATATCTTATATGCCACAACACTGTGTGCTTGGAATTTAACGGTGCCTTTCCCTGGATATCTCAGTGTTTTAGTGCCGTTTCTCAAAGAGCACTGTGCTTGAAACTGGCAGGGAATAGTTTTGAGAATGACTGCTCTGAGTAAGAATTGAAGAAAACAGAACAGAAATTGTAGATGTAGAAAACATGAAGTTAATATTCCTGACTAGCTAACCCATCTAGTGTAACTAAATTAAGTCATGTATCAAATGCCCTTAAAAAGCTTTCCAATAGGAAATTGATCGCCAGTCAAATAGAATGGATATTAAAGCTTAGACTTCTAATTTGGATGAAAATGCTCTTCATGATAAAATATTTATAAAAGTTCATTTGCCAATGGTAATGACAAAGAGTCCGAAATGACTGAGCGACTAACGCACATAAACTCACACACACACACACACACCCCCAATGGCAATTCAAATACTGAAGCTAATTTTATTTAAAGTGAAAAGTGAAAGTGAAAATAACTCAGTAGTGTCTGATTCTTTGCGACCCCATGGACTATACAGTCCATGGAATTCTCTAGGCTGGAATACTAGAGTGGGTAGCCTTTTCCTTCTCCAGGGGATCTTCCCAACTCAGGGATTGAACCCAGGTCTCCCGCATAGTGGGCAGATACTTACTAGCTGAGCCACAAGGGAAGCCCAATTTTATTTAAACATTTGCATTTAAAAAAGATCCTCATTTTGATAGCCATGATGCTGCAGATGGTTAGAAATTTAATTTTCATGGTGGGGACGCGAATCTGTTTCTAAGCCACAAAATTATGAGTGGTGGCGGGGGGCAAAAGTAAGAATGAGAGTGAGAAAATAAAAGCAGGAAGGCAGGAGAGGGGAAGGGAAGAAGGAAAGGAAAGAAAGTCAAATTGAAGAATAGCCTATGAAAAGGGTATAGAATTTGAGTAGAATATGAGTCATTAATAGCCTTCTTTCACAACGGTGTCAGTACAGACAATGATTTTTTCCCCCAGGTTTTCAGCAAGTATACTTTATTGCTTGATTTTGGACCCTTATTGAAAAAAATATAATGTCATTATTTGCATAACTGAGAAATAGAATATTCTTTCCTCCTTCTGAAAGCCACTGTTCATAATAAAGATATATACTTTAATAAGTACAGACCTAAGATAAGTATTGGGGCTTCCCTGATAGGTCAATTGGTAAAAAATCCGCCTGCAATGCAGGAGACCCCAGTTTGATTCTTGAGTGGGGGAGATCTGCTGGAGAAGGGATAGGCAACCCACTCCAGTATTCTTGGGCTTCCTTTGTGACTCAGGTAGTAAAGAATCTGCCTGCAATGCAGAAGACCTGGGTTCGATCCCTGGGTTGGGAAGATCCCCTGGCAAAGGGAAACTCTACCCACTCCAGTATTCTGGCCTGGAGAATTCCATGGACTGTTTAGTCCATGGGGTTGCCAAGAGTTAGATTTGACCAATCGACTTTCACTCTCTTTCACAAGTACAGACATTTAAGGAAAGTCATTCACTGTAGGGAATGCCAAGTTCAGGAAATCTATGTCTATATTCATTTGACATTTAAAATAAAAGCTTCTTTTCAAATCTAAGATATGCATTTTTGCTAAAAGTAAGCATTTTAATTTTGTAATTATTAATTTTACCATTTATTCAATCATGCTTTAAAAAATAATTTGAAGCTAAATTTCTCACCTCTCATAGTTTATGTGTATATTTTTGTAGATTTTTACCTAAGCATTTCCAAATATACCTGCCCTTGCTTTCCAAATGACACAACTTCTCTGTGAATAAATGTCTTATCTAAATTTACAAAGTCTCATGGGTAAAAGAAACCATTGTCTTGGTCAATATTAGTGGAAGCTGGTCTTCCCAGGTGGCGCTAGTGGTAAAGAATCTGCCTGCTAGTGCATGAGATGTAAGAGATGCAGGTTTGATCCCTGGGTGGGGAAGATTGCCTGGAGAAGAAAATGGCAATCTACCCCAGTATTCTTGCTTGGAAAATCCCATGGACAGAGGAGTTTGGTGGGCTACAGTCCATAGGGTCGCAAAGAGTCAGACAAGACTGAACATCTGAGCACCCGCACAGAGGTGGTTAAGCATTAAACTAACTTCCATGTTCAGAAATCTTCCTTTTAACTTTGTCCAAAGTCCATTTACTATCGCACTATGGTGCAACTGCTGGCTCTTCTCCTAAGAGCTAATATTGTTCCTTATCCTGGGACAGCAAGAGCAACCTTGAGGAGTCTGAAATCTGCCTAAAAGTGATTCTAGATTCCAAAGAAAAGCACCCATTCAGAGCATTGGAAGAACCCAGATAAGGCATCACCCACTTAAAGTTATAATCTTTTACTGAAGCTGAGATTTTCTGACCTAAAATCTTAACAACAACTCAGGTTTTCATTAGTTTTAAATGAGAAACATTACAAATTGCCACATGTATATTTAAAATGTGCAAACACCATCCACAAATGTATATAAATTCTGTAAAATACCAGAAAAGAAGTATAAAACTATCAGGTAAAAATGCAAATTGCTTTAAATTTTGCTATTTTGTATCTAAAATCCAGATACAATTATTAACAAACAGTTGTCTTATATGCAGAGACATGGACTTTTTTCATCTACTTGACTTCCTTCTATACAATTTCCTTCAATACTTTCTCAGCTTCTTTGGGACTTATTTGATTGTAATAGACAAAAACGAGGGTTAAAAACAGACATAATGAAATCGTGCTCAGATAAGAACAATATGTCAGAGAAAGCCTCAGATATGGTGCAGTTTGCCAGATGCATCTCTTAAGCCCACAATAAGCAAAATACACTTTCCAATTATTGGAATCCACAGCTTCTCAATTTTCTATATGTTAATATGACATTCTACAAATTATACTTGAAATGTAACGAGAATTTTCTCTCATATCTTTTTGTTGAAAATGTTTTACAACAGGAAATAAATTTAAGGGAAGTAAATACAAATTGTTCTTAATTAAGCACTGATTGATTATTGAGAGACCTGTACGTAAAACAAAATTTTGAGTTTAAAAACAAAAGGATGTTTTGTAAGGAAGAATGTTAACATGTGAGATAATCTGTGGAAGTCTACCCAAATTCAAACTTGGATGACAGAATATTAGCAAAATCTCAATTTATATGCAGTAGGCTCCAGGAAATTTCCCATACATTTTCTTATGCAGAAGATATGAAGATACTTATTTCGTAACTGAAATAGGGCAAGGATCCAATCTTAAAAGTGTTTGTCCCAGCTTTCATAATTCCAAGCAAGTGTGTTTACATCACATTGGTTTAAATTTATTACCCACCTTCTAAGTCCAGTATTTGATTTAAAAATTAGCAAATGCCACTGATTCAAGTTTTTAATGAACACCATGCCCACTTCACCCATTTTGATTGCACTAAGAACAGAAAGCTTCTCTGGCCTAGGCTTTTAGCCTTATCCCATGATTAATTACCATGCCCTTGTAACACAATAGCAGTTTGGTTTAATTAGCCTTATGGTTTTATAGACAGCTGGAATCAAGACCTGCATTTTTCTGTATGAGATTTTATGCCCTTAGAGAGACAAGACTTTTCCAGATGAAAATTATCTCTGGCCATTATAAGGAAAAGAGAATCTGGCAAAATAGTAACATAAATTATATATAAAATATATGTAAAAACACTGAATAATTTAATCTCAAATCATTGA
Organism: Cephalophus harveyi; assembly: GCA_006410635.1. Taxonomy (NCBI): domain Eukaryota; kingdom Metazoa; phylum Chordata; class Mammalia; order Artiodactyla; family Bovidae; genus Cephalophus; species Cephalophus harveyi. The sequence goes on from SJYT01018594.1 coordinate 219,158, forward strand.
AAGAGTGACTGAGTGAATGATGAAATTTTTGCCTTCCATTAATGCAAACAAATTGTAATTTGAGCAATGTTAAACTGGTTGTATTAGATACAATCATCACATATGTTTAGGAATGTTTGAGAAAAGAATGGAAACAGTTATTTCAATGTGCTTTTGGAGATAGTTATCTATCCACTGAGTACTTTTATTGATGACTCGTTATTGCATCAAGATGGACAGGGAGGCCTGGCGTGCTGCGATTCATGGGGTCGCAAGGAGTCGGACACGACTGAGCGACTGAACTGAACTGAACTGATGTAGTTTTCAAAACAATCCGTGGTTCACTAAGGATTCACCATTTTATTAATTGATTATTGAGAGACCTGTACGTAAAACAAAATTTTGAGTTTAAAAACAAAAGGATGTTTTGTAAGGAAGAATGTTAACATGTGAGATAATCTGTGGAAGTCTACCCAAATTCAAACTTGGATGACAGAATATTAGCAAAATCTCAATTTATATGCAGTAGGCTCCAGGAAATTTCCCATACATTTTCTTATGCAGAAGATATGAAGATACTTATTTCGTAACTGAAATAGGGCAAGGATCCAATCTTAAAAGTGTTTGTCCCAGCTTTCATAATTCCAAGCAAGTGTGTTTACATCACATTGGTTTAAATTTATTACCCACCTTCTAAGTCCAGTATTTGATTTAAAAATTAGCAAATGCCACTGATTCAAGTTTTTAATGAACACCATGCCCACTTCACCCATTTTGATTGCACTAAGAACAGAAAGCTTCTCTGGCCTAGGCTTTTAGCCTTATCCCATGATTAATTACCATGCCCTTGTAACACAATAGCAGTTTGGTTTAATTAGCCTTATGGTTTTATAGACAGCTGGAATCAAGACCTGCATTTTTCTGTATGAGATTTTATGCCCTTAGAGAGACAAGACTTTTCCAGATGAAAATTATCTCTGGCCATTATAAGGAAAAGAGAATCTGGCAAAATAGTAACATAAATTATATATAAAATATATGTAAAAACACTGAATAATTTAATCTCAAATCATTGAAAGAGTGACTGAGTGAATGATGAAATTTTTGCCTTCCATTAATGCAAACAAATTGTAATTTGAGCAATGTTAAACTGGTTGTATTAGATACAATCATCACATATGTTTAGGAATGTTTGAGAAAAGAATGGAAACAGTTATTTCAATGTGCTTTTGGAGATAGTTATCTATCCACTGAGTACTTTTATTGATGACTCGTTATTGCATCAAGATGGACAGGGAGGCCTGGCGTGCTGCGATTCATGGAGTCGCAAGGAGTCGGACACGACTGAGCGACTGAACTGAACTGAACTGATGTAGTTTTCAAAACAATCCGTGGTTCACTAAGGATTCACCATTTTATTCTCAATTCCACAAGCTATTGTATACATATGAATGATGACCAAATGAAGATATAAAATCATAAACTAATGCTTATTGATAATATATAGATAATATAAAATAACTATATATACATTCATATACACATATTTATGTGATCCTTATATGTTATGCCATGTATGCAGTCTATAAACATTATGCTCTACAAACATTACAAAGTGTTTATATCATCATTTGGTAATCATTCAGCTCTTTTGAAACTTTAGAGTTGAGGACTTTTAAAAAAAATGAGAACAGCAATAGGCCCTACTTCCCTTTAGTTTGTTTATGGTTTTAAGTTATTCATGAATCTTTAACTTTGCCATATACAAAATGCATCCATAGAAACTCTAGATTAATAACATTCTAGCTAGCTACTTGGGGACAAGATACGGAGTGTCTGGTGTTTCAGTCTAGAGGTGTCAGCAGCAAGGCTCCCAGAATTGAAGTTTGTCACCGTGTTTCTCAGTGTGATGCATAAGGATTTGATCAGTACCTGTCTCATGCACACTTTAAATTGAATAAACTGAAAATCTTCCCAAGAGCTCCATTCATGATTTATAATGAACTTTTAAAGTACAGTCTCTCCATTTCATTTGCATAATATCACTAATCCAGGTCACTCTGATTTTTTTTATTGTTTGATCAATTAATGTTCTTTGTTTGGTTATTGTTTTTAGTGTACATTTTTGAGAACATTTTCAAGAAATTTTGTACTCTTGGCTAACGTACATCAGAATAGAAGTAGTTTTTGTTTTTTTTTAATGTTTTGTTCTGTAGCTGATCTTTTGTCTTGCTCTCAAATGCATTGTTTTATCCTTTCAACTTATTCCTTCCCCCTTGTCAGTTATTTGCATGGATTTAAAAGCATTTCAGCATCTTGCCAAATCTCTTTTTATCTGTTTTTCTAAACCTTAATCTATTTTCCTGTACTAAGTCTGTAATTCTACCTCCCCATTCTTTTATTCCTTCTGAACTTATCTCTAATCACAGGCATTTTTTTTTTCTTGCGTAAAACCTGCAATACCCTATGTTACTTTTCATTCCTTATGGTTCTCACAGATTCAGAAGATCAGCATTTATATTAGCATTCTGGGCCACACAGATCTATTTAACCAGCTGGCAGTTCTTCCTACAGGTAGCTCAGCCAAATGAGAGAGAGTATCTGTAGGAAAGTTTGTGTGATGAATAACAGAGCTAATTAAATGTATTTGTATATATTAATCATTTGCAATAATATTATTATTTGCCACAGGAAAAACAACAACAACAACAACAACAACAAAAACAGAAAAAAATCAAACTAGAATGTAGTATTTGCTACTATTTTACCTGAATCACCTGAATCTAGCTTCTCGTCTCAGTTGAAGGCACTTGTTTTCAAACCCAGAGAGGCAGACTCAGCGTTAACATCTGCCTTAAGTAGGGGATTTAGAGACATACTTAAACCAGTAGTCTGAACACACCTTACATACCTACTGGTCTAATTCTTTGTTTCTTCATTTCTGGGCTTCCCTGGTGGCTCAGATGCTAGAGTCTGCCTGCAATGCAGAAGACCTGGGTTTGATCCCTGGGTCAGGAAGAGCCCCTGGAAAAGGAAATGGTTACACACTTCAGTGTTCTTGCCTGGGGAATTCCATGGACAGAGGAGCCTGGTGGGCTACAGTCCATGGGGTCTCAAATTGACTGAATGACTAACACTTTCACTTCTTCCTTTCTAATTTTATCAGTTTTGGAATTACCCACCTGTCAAAATTTTTAAAGTAACAACAAACATGGTTATCTTTTTTTTATTTCTAATACTTCGGTTTTCACCTCATTGTCTCCCTTCTCTCTTTTCTCTGTCAGGAAGCAGATATAAAACCCAGCTTGTTAAAATTAGGACCATATCTCCTGTTGGCTGGGTTTCTTATAAATAACTTTGCCAACAAAGGTCTGTCTAGTCAAAGCTATGATTTTTCCAGTAGTTATGTATGGATGTGAGAACTGGACTATAAAGAAAGCCGAGCATCAAAGAATTGATGCTTTTGAACTGTGGTGTTGGAGAAGACTCTTGAAAGTCCCTTGGACTGCAAGGACATCCAACCAATCCATCCTAAAGGAAATCAGTCCTGAATATTCATTGGAGGGACTGATATGAAGTTGAAACTCCAACACTTTGGCTGCCTGATGCAAAGAACTGACTCTTGGGAAAATACTCTGATGCTGAGAAAGATTGAAGGTTGAAGGCAGGAAGAGAAGGGGATGACAGAAGATGAGATGGTTGGATGGCATCACCGACTCGATGGACATGAGTTTGAGCAAGCTCTGGCAGTTGGTGATGGACAGGAAAGCCTGGCATGCTGCAGTCCATGGGGTTGCAAAGAGTTGGACATGACTCAGCAACTGAACTGAATTCCTGCTCCTGTGTTCTCCAGAGTTCTACGGTAAGATGTATAGGGAGATCCAGCGATGTGACAGTGACATTCCAACCACTGCTGCTGTTCTACATAAGCATGCACTGTCTCTTCCTCCAGCTACCCTAGAGTTCATGTCTAGGCTGCTTACATGGCCCTCTCACATTTCCTTCTGCAGGTCCTCCAGACCTTGTACAGTCACAGAGAGGATGATTAATTCCAAGTGCTCCCACTTATCCACTGACATAATAAATGTATATGGCCTTTAGATGGAAAAGAATCTGCCTGAAATTCAAGAGACCCAAGTTCAGTCCCTGGGTCAGGAAGATTCCCTGGGAAAGGAAATGGCAACCCACGCCAGTGTTCTTGCCTGAGAAGTCACACTGACAGAGGAGCCTGGTGGGCTACAGTTCATTGGGCTGTAGAATCCGACACGATTGAGCAACTAACACTTTCACTTCATGTCTTCTGACTGTAACATGGCCATTTGGACACCAGCTATGATTCCTTTTTCCCTCTGTCTTGCATTATTAGTATATGCAATGCTTTTGTTTTCTTCATTTGGTTATCTCCTTATCTTTTTTTTTTTTTTTTTTCTCCTTTTGAATTTAGCATTGTGGGTTTCTGTTTCACTTTTATTCTGACATGTCTGGCTTTAGTAAATCATTCATTCATTCATGCAACAAATATTTAATAAAATACTCATGCCTGTACTTTATATAGCATTGGAGAAGGCAATGGCACCCCACTCCAGTACTCTTGCCTGGAAAATCTCATGGACAGAGGAGCCTGGTGGGCTGCAGTCCATGGGGTCGCTAAGAGTCGGGCACGACTGAGCGACTTCACTGTCACTTTTCACTTTCATGCATTGGAGAAGGAAACGGCAACCCACTCCAGTGTTCTTGCCTGGAGAATCCCAGGGACAGGGGAGCCTGGTGGGCTGCCATCTATGGGGTCGCACAGAGTCAGACATGACTGAAGCAACTTAGCAGAAGCAGCAGCAGCAGAGAAGCAGAAGGGAAATAAGAGACTGCTGTCACTGATATAATAGACTATAAAAAGTAAGTCAATGAAAATTATGATAATTTATGCATGCAATAAATGCCAATAAGCAAATAAAATGGCATGAAGTGATGGAGACTAACAAATAGTGAGTGAAGAAAGTATCATCCTTACAGTTTATGGTCAGGAACAGTTTCTACAACAGAAGAATTTGAATAAAAACTTTGATGAAGTGAAGGGGTGGGACATAAACAGAAGGGGTGTGAAATAAATAGAAGATCATTGAAATAAACAGGAAAAAGAGAGAAAGGTGCTGTGATAGAAAGAGTTTAGCTGTCAGAACAAGGAAAATTTTGTTGAAGAAGAATGACTACATAGAAGTATGGGGATGTTTGAGGATGTTATAAAAAACCTTATGAGGCATGAATAAACGTTTCTGATTTATTTTCAATGAAATTAAGAATTAAAGACTGTTTTAAACAAGTTCAGGTGGTTGGCTTTAAAATATTACCACCAGCATAGTAGTCCAGATGAGAAATGATGATGTCTTAGGCCTAGGTGTTATTAATATTAATAGCAATAGACAGATATTTGCAGCTGTTGCTGACATATTTTCCTATGGCTTTTTGATGAATAACATTCATCTTTCCATTATACTTTATAATTTCTACATCTTTAAAATGTAGACAAAGATTTCATTTCATATACAGAATGATCAGAGTAAGGTGTTCAGTTCAGTGGGCCTTCAGAGACCAGTTATTGTATGGATGGAATATCATTATTTGGGAATGGAGAACATTAACTTTAACAATAGAATAATCAAATTATAGACCAGTGAAAGATTGGGTTGTTGAAAAGGAATGAAAGAGTAAGCACTAAAATTGGCCAAATTTATAAAGAAAATAGACTTTGTAATATAATGATGCATGACCTTGAAAATGCATACAAAGTATTTAGCCTTCACATAAAAGATGCTACTGTAAAAACACTTTTTAAATATTTCCACCTTAAACCAAAATAAAGAACATATCCTAAGACATAAAGTATGATCCCTGTGACTTCTTACTGCTTATGATATAGGAGGTAAAACCTCAGCATATATTTGAGGCTCTTTAAAATCTATGTTGTGTATATTAGCTCCCCATCCCTAATCCCCCTCCCACCTCCCACCCCCTATACACCCATGGTGGATTCATGTCAATGTATGGCAAAACCAATACGGTATTGTAAAGTAAAATAAAGTAAAAATAAAATTTAAAAAAAATAGACTTTGTAATATAATGATGCATGACCTTGAAAATGCATATAAAGTATTTAGTCTTCACATAAAAGATGCTACTGTAAAAACACTTTTTAAATATTTCCACCTTAAACCAAAATAAAGAACATATCCTAAGACATAAAATATGATCCCTGTGACTTCTTACTGCTTATGATATAGGATGTAAAACTTCAGCATATATTTGAGGCTCTTTAAAATCTATGTTGTGCACCTTACTCCTAACACATGGTCCATGCTTTTGTCTCCCACTTAATTTGTAATTATTCTTTGAATGATAAATTCTTTTGTTGAAAATACCTAGCTTTGCTGTTATACCTACTTGGAATATTTCCCTTTTGCTTATCAAACTCTAAAAGTATTATTTAAGTATCACTACAAATATCACCTTCCTGTGAGAACTACTTTGAGGTTACCAATGACTTTCTCTTCTACAATCTGATAGCACTTACTGTACGTGTTTGCTTTAGCAAAGTCAATGGAGAAGGCAATGGCACTCCACTCCAGTACTCTTGCCTCGAAAATCCCATGGACTGAGGAGCCTGGTGGGCTGTAGTCCATGGGGTCGCTAAGATTCAGACATGACTGAGCGACTTCTTTCACTTTTTATTTTCAAGAATTGGAGAAGAAAATGGCAACCCACTCCAGTGTTCTTGCCTGGAGAATCCCAGGGACGGGGGAGCCTGGTGGGCTGGCATCTATGGAGTCGCACAGAGTGGGATATGACTGAAGCAACTTAGTAGCAGCAGCAGCAGTAGAGTCAAATTTTTATCTAGATAAGTTTACATATCTGTCTTTTCCATTAACTTAGGAACTGCTTATTGAAACCATTGATATTACTTCTTTATGCACAATGACTATACAATATAGTATAGCAATAAATATGTGAAGAATTTAATTAAAATCCTATTTCAGAAGAACAATAATCTAATCCAAAAACTCCAACTGCTAAAATGATATTGTAAGGGAGGAAAAAAAAAATTTCCTCTACCCTTCTTAGTTCTTTGTCTGATCTAACAATCAAATTAACACAATACATGTTAATGGGAGAAAAATAATTGATTATATCCATACACAGACCCCATAAAAATATGTAACCCACAGGCAGGTGATTGAGGCTTGTATGCTATCCTGAGATAAGTCAAGAAGCAGATCAGGATGTGGGACTTCAAAGGAAAACAATTCACAGAACAAATGTTTGATATATACACGTTTTCCATGCCACGCCATGCAGATGAGTCTTTCTGATGTAAAAAGAAGTCATTTTCGATAATATTAAGAGCTTCTTCTTGGCACAGACTCCATATCCAAATTATTTTAGAAAGTTATGGAGGACTTCTGTTTCTCAGAATAATCAGCCCAAAACAACCCTCATGCCTAAGAGCCACATTTTAGGGTGGCAAATTTTGTTCCTCTACAATGTGTAATTTGGACTGAAAGCAGAAAACATCATGTTATATTGTTCCTAGAGTTACCCATCAAAGCAGGCTATTAATAATTTCAAGAGGACTACAGTGATGTTTACATGACATACTCATATTTTCTAGGTTGTACAAAATAGTGGGAGGATTATGTGCTTTATACATTTTTATTACAATAATTAATCATCATGGAGGCCAAGCCATGTCTGATATTTTGCTTGTTATTCTCCTGCATTATCTCAATTAATACTGCAGCATCAGTTTAGCTAGACAGTTGCTAATTCCATTTTGGAGGGAGAAAATAAAGAAGCTGAGAAAGATTAAACGACTTCCCCAAGATCACACAGCAGGGAGATATAATGTCAGGCCTCAGATCGCAGAGTTCTTGTCCTTTCCTCTGCATTATCCAACAGAGAGGGACAAAACATTGCCTTAGAAAGGGATAGTTGTGCACATAAAGTCTCTATTTTCTGCTCTAAGAAGCAGAGAGGAGAGCCTGCATGCTCTGTTTACCTATAAGCTTGTGATGTTCAGTAGCTGTTAAAAAAGTTTGCTGGTGGCCAACCACTAAGGGGCAGTGATACACAGCGATCAGCTCATTGTGACTCTGAGCAGTGAGTCATGGCAGCTCCAAGTCCATTGCAAGGAAAAGAATTGAATCCTCTTGGTTTTATTTCTCAGCAGAGAACTGGAGCAGAAACAAAGCAAAACACTTTATCTCCCCCTAGGATCTAGTTATACCTTTTACTAAGACAAACACATCACATTCAATTCTCCTCTCTCACTGCTGATGAGGGAGAAGAAATACATTCAGAGAACCAACCAGAACAGCCAGATTATTCTCACCCAAAAATAAACCGTGGCTTTGTTTACAGATCCCTTTCCTGTCTTCACCCACTGTCCTGTGCTCACAGAAGCAAGCAAGATAACACCTAGCAAGAAAAGACGGTCTCTTTTTTTGTGGCTGAGATTTAAAATATCAAATGGGCTGTAATGTCTGAATGCTTGGCCTCTAGCAATTAGTGTCTTGGTGGCTAATACCCTCCTAGCTCTATTAGTTCCAGATCCTTTGCATTATATCCTTGGATTTTGCTTTTATGCTAGGCAAGAATGCAGTGAAATTGCTATTATAAAGGTTAAGGGGAAAATCCTTGCACTCTAGTTGACACTCTGTATTGATCTAGTACAAAATCCAACCATTACTGAGACAGATGGGGGAGCTCTGAGACTCTCACACCCACTGTCCTGTGCTCACAGAAGCAAGTAAGATAACACCTAGCAAGAAAAGACAGTCTCTTTTTTGTGGCTGAGATTTAAAATATCAAACGGGCTGTAATGTCTGAATGCTTGGCCTCTAGCAATTAGTGTCTTGGTGGCTAATAACCTCCTAGCTCTATTAGTTCCAGATCCTTTGCATTATATCCTCGGATTTTGCTTTTATGCTAGGCAAGAATGCAGTGAAATTGCTATTATAAAGGTTAAGGGGAAAATCCTTGCACTCTAGTTGACACTCTGTATTGATCTAGTACAAAATCCAACCATTACTGAGACAGATGGGGGAGCTCTGAGACTCTCAATCCCAAAATTGCATCTGTTGTTGCTGTTGCCGCTGTACATGCTGACAATAGCTATAGTCTGAAAAGCAGGGTTTACATGCCTGAAATAAATTGTTTTGATTAGAACCTTTAGGAGAGAAAGTCATAAGGTACAGTTTTATTGACTACTCGCCAAACAACACAGACCCATGCACTGTAAGCTTGTTTGGCTCATGTAAGTCAAGCACCAACTAGGATTTTATTTTCTAAGGTTATGGACTTGGAGTATAATATAAATCATTTACTTTGAATTATTGCACACATAGCATCTGAAGAAGTAGAATTAATTCTCAACTATTGCTGACCTCTGTGTATATGTTTATTTGTTTGTTAGTTTGCTTTCTTGTGGTGAATGTATTCTAATTTTTTTGTGATAAAGACTGCTTTGATTACTCAATAATCTATTAAGTGTGTGATCAACAAATTGAGTTCAAAAGGTGTCGCTGGGCACTAAAAAACGACTTGTGAAGAGAATATTCATATAACTAGCCATATTAATAATGCCTTCACTCCTTTTCTGCTCTTCTTCTTCCCTGAAGCATATTTTTTCTCCTGCAGAGAGCTTTCTTTTAATCTGTTGCTGTTTTTCAAAAACAAGACAATTCAGTGTAATCAACCAAACAAAATTTGGACAAATTGATGTAAAATGCAAAATGAGGAGCCAACAGGCTTTTTTTTTTTGAAGCTGGACCTGTGTTACATTGTCTCCTAAGAAAGCAAATAATTATGATGCTTTCCCCCCCAAAAAAAATACATGGAGATGATTATTCTTTCTTAACCTGCTTATATGGGTTTCAAAGTTGGCTATTACAAATAGATTTGAGCATATACAAAGTTTATTTATAAGTACTACCTGTAATGAAGCCATTGCGTTATGTCTGTTATGCCTACACAAAAGCAAACATCTTGCCGAGACAGAAAATTGTGTATGTATGTTTTCCATACTCACACTTTATGAGAACATAAAGGTAAGGATATTCAACTTCCCTGGTGGCTCAGATGGTAAAGCATCTGTCTACCACGTGGGAGACCCAGGTTCTATCCCTGGGTCGGGAAGATCCCCTGGAGAAGGAAATGGCAGTCCACTCCAGTACTATTGCCTGGAAAATCCCATGGACAGAGGAGCCTGGTAGGCTACAGTCCATGGGGTCGCAAAAGAGTCAGACACAACTGAGCGACTTCACTTCACTTCAAAGGTAAGGATGGTATTATGGCATCTATTTTTATTACAGGCACTGTTTTGTGTGTTTTGCATATATTATTTAATTTCATGTCAAAGGCTCAGAGGTTAAAGCGTCTGCCTCCAATGCGGGAGACCCAAGTTCGATCCCTGGGTCGGGAAGATCCCCTGGAGAAGGAAATGGCAACCCACTCCAGTATTCTTGCCTGGAGAATCCCATGGATGGAGAAGCCTAGTAGGTTACAGTCCACGGGGTCGCAAAGAGTCGGACACGACTGAGCGACTTCACCTTATGCTTACTAAGTGAGCTTTGGTTGATCAATCTTCTGGTATTTACTAATTCTACTACATCCTAACTTTGCATCAGATTAATTAATCAACTAATAAAATGAATGTAGAACATAATGACTTCCCTCTAGGAGTTTATAATCCATTTGAGAGATATGAATCATTGCATTTCATTGTTAGCTAGGAAATGCTAAATGTCAAGTGATTATTAAGGCTATGTAATAAGATACCAAGAAGGGCCAGATATTGCTAAATGAATAGAAGAATAATTTATTGGATATAACAAATGCCCATTTAAAAAAGGACATGGATTAATTAAAATGGCAGCACCAGTATATGAGACTAACATTTGACCAATGGTTGTTCTTATTTCATAAATTATTCTTAATATGTGCTGATACTACCAGATTTTAAAGTGGTGAGATCGAGGGTCTCAATTTTTAATAACTCATTTGAATGACAAGCTGCATAGCTTTCAATTTATATGCTGTAGGAGAGCTAAAGGTGGAATTAAATCAGCTAGAAGCTGCACCTTGTATGAGGGGGGGCGTTTAGCTCTGCAATAAAGGACCACAAATTATAATTTTCAACAAGCAAGCTGCATTAGCAGACACTCGCAAATGCTAATTGGAAAATACCTCTCATTATTCTAAATGACATAAACACAGTATTGCTATAACTTATACCACGAACATTGTTATCATCATTATTACTATAAGGCGGATAAAAAGCTTATTACATGAAAGTGGTAAACATTTCTCTATATGCCAAAAATGCCAGATGTGATTGTATGGGGTTCACTTAGGTAGACTCTTACTTCATTCAGTTATGCTTTGAGAATTTGAGGCTGCTGTAGGCTGCAGGAGTAAGTAGTTCTACCACTCTGGGAAGAGTTAAATGCTGTCCCTTTACTCTTAAGCAGCCAGGAGGGTCATAAGCATTGAGATAAATGCAGCATCATTTATTACCTCTGTCTCTTCCACTGTGTTTTTGAGAGGAAATATTGGCACTTACCTTGCAACAGATTTGATCTTCTGTTCTCTGAGGAAATGCTGTCACTGGTATTATTTACTCTCTGAGCAACAAATCCTTGTAAATTATAATGGTTCTCCAGACAACCATTTACAAATTTAATCAGGGATGATTTCCTTGCTTTTTTCAATTATTCCTAAATTATATTCAGGCACAGTAATATACTAAGTCTTATACCATATTTATTTTAGAAATAAGACTGCAATAAGCTTCCAATCTAAAAGAAAGGCTACAGATAAGAAGCATCTATCTGATACCCTATTAAGAAAAATACTACTCCTCATGCCTTAAACTATATAAGTAATGTGAAAGATTCTAAATCATGCTGCATGGCAAGACATTTTATTACTTCCCATAGACAACACACAGCACCCAAATAACCAGTAATCAAAAACTGTTAACACCAACTAGAGCTTTATCCCACCTTGAAGACAGACAGACCTAAGTTTGTGTTCTGCCATCACCACCATTTAGCTATATACCCATGAGAACAGTTTACCTTCCTAGGACTCAATTTCTTCAAAGTAAATGGAAAACACTAATACAGCTCTGACCCAATTATCAGTAAAATTAAATGATATGATAGATACAAATAATATAGAGAAGTCTAGACAGTCAGTAATCAGTACATGTTATAAACAGCTCACCCCTCCTCTATGTTTAAATGAAGCGACTTAGTCTGAAATAATTTAAATAACTGCCAAGGATCATATTAATAATTGGAGTAGCCTTAGGGTTTGAACATGACTCCAGTTTTGGGTCAAATTCTGTTAAACTTTTGGCTGCAGCAATTTGCATTACGTAAGACACAGATATGTAGATAATTCCCTCAGTGCTTTAGTCAATGTTCAGTGTCAATCCTTCCATTTTTGTACTATTTTGCTCAGGTAAGGTTATGGGAGAGGAGTGGCCCATCACTTCATGATATTGCCCTAGAGATTCCAATGAGGTTTTAGGCTTATCTCAAACTGCTTTTGCACTTGGACATGGTGATGTTGGACACTAATGCTGGATGAAGTTGAGCTGCCTCAAAAATCAATACTCCACAAGACTGAGCTGATGTTAATAAGCTGAGTAAAGGACACTCGGCAAGGGCCAAGAACAGAATAGTCTTAAGAAACTGAAAGAATAACATTTTTCTTCCAGAAGTAGAACATGAGGAAAAGGCCACAAGTTGCATTTTTGTATTCTGCTTATAATGCAATCTGGGAGTTAAAAGTGTGAGATACCAAAGAAATACATGACAGGCAGACTGAAAGCTGAAGTAGTGAAGTGAAAGTCACTCAAGCGTGTCCGACTCTTTGTGAGCCCATGTATTGTAGCCTGCCAGGCTCCTCTGTCCATGGAATTCTCCAGGACAGAATATTGGACTCATTGGAAAAAACCCTGATGTTAGGAAAGATCGAAGGCAGGAGGAGAAGAGAAAGACAGAGGATGAGATGGTTGGATCACATCACTGACTCGATGGACGTGAGTTTGAGAAAGCTCTGGAAATTGGTGATTGACAGGGAAGCCTGATGTGCTGCAGTTCACGGGGTTGCAAAGAGTCGGACATGACTGAGCGACTGAATTGAACTGAACTGAGAATACTGAACCGGGTAGCTGTTCCTTTCTCCAGGGGATCTTCCCAACCCAGAGATCAAGTTCATGTCTTCCACATTGCAGGTGGATTCTTTATCATCTGAGCCACCAGGGAAGCCCAAGGCTGAAAGCTAAGTACACACAAGTAAATACATAAGCCTCTTCTTTTTAAACAATTAGATTAACTACTAGTCAAAATTGCAACATATATTAATAAGTTGTAAAAATACAAAGATAATTTATCTGTCAGTGGACATCTAAGTTGCTTCCATGTCCTAGCTATCGTAAATAATATTGCCATGAACATTGGGGTACATATGTCTTTTTCAATTATGATTTTCTTTTCAGAGGATATGACCAATAGTGGAATTGCTGGGTCATATGATAGTTTTAGTCCTAGGTTTTTAAGAAATCCCCATACTGTTCTCCATAGTGACTGTAAAGAAGTTTCAGTACATATATACAATGAAATAAAACCGTAAAAGCCATAAACCATATAAAGGAACACATTTGAATCAGTTCTAGTGAAGTGAAAGAACCTAAATGAACCTAGTCTATTATATAGGGCAAAGTGAGTCAGAAAGAAAAAAACAAATTTCATATATTAGCACATATATATGGGATCTAGAAAAGTGGTACTGATTAGCCTGTTTGAAGAGCAGGAATAGGGATGCAAATAAGCAGACTTTGGATCCAATGTGGGAAGGAGAAGATGGGATGAATTGAGAGAGTAGCACTGAAACAGGTACATTACCATGTGTAAAATGAATGGCTAATGGGAAGTTGCTGTATAGCACAGGGAGCTCAACCCAGTGCATTGTGACAACCAGGAGGGGTGGGACAGGGTGGGGGTTGGTGGGGAGTTTCAATAGGGAGGAGACGTGTAGATTTGTGGCTGATTTGCATTTTTGTACAGAAGCCAACACAATATTGTAAAGCAATTATCCTCCAATTAAAATTAAATTTTAAAAAGATAACAATTTATAATTTGAGTACCTGTGATTGTCCCAAATCTTCTGAATTTCAAGATTTCAGAAGCCAAATGAGTAAGCTTTTTAGAATAAAGTGAAAGTGAAGTGAAGTCGCTCAGTCGTGTCTGACTCTTTGTGACCCCATGGACTGTAGCCTACCAGGCTCCTCCCTCCATGGGATTCTCCAGGCAAGAGTACTGGAGTGGGTTGCCATTTCCTTCTCCAGGGGATCTTCCCGACCCAGGGATCGAACCCAAGTCTCCAGCATTCCAGGCAGACACTATGACCTCTGAGCCACCAAAGAGGCCCCAGTTCAGAAAATATTAAGATGAAAAAATTTATGCAAATAATTCATTAGTTTTATTAATAATATGCCACAGTTTGGCATAGGTTAAGTTGGGTGAAATAATAAAATAATCATATTCTACTCCTGGGTCATTAATTATGTCTGTGAGATTTCATTATGCTTAAATCCCATTTTATTGATTAGGGGAAAAAGGTAATGTTAAATCTTTTCCAAATAAGAAATTATTCAAAATATACAGACTTTCAAGTTTTGAAGTTATTTTGGTAACCCATAAAAAGTGCATGTTTGTAAGTATGTACTTGGTTATATGTATTCATGAATGCTATTTTGGTATTGAAAGTGGTTTATTAAAAGATAAATACTTATATATAAAAAACATGGAGTCTCTGATGCTTCCCAGTAAATAAATGTTTTAAATAGATATCTAAAACAAAGGAAAAGAAGATGTGAGCCAAATGTCATCTCATCATCTGATAAAGACTAAGCCAAAAAAAAAAAGACTAAACCAGAAAAAGTCAGTTAATGTTGGAATTAAGTGGTTCAGCTTAGTAACCCCCAGAATAGAATAAATGTAACATAGAATATATGGTCATACTAATAGATTGGAGTTCTGTGGCCTCTTTACAACTCTTAATGATTCTATATCATAAATTTCACTCCTTTGAAATCTTTGTTTACATTAATACCTATCTTTGTCTATATTAATACTGCATTAATACTACTTAATGCATTAGTATTATTATTACTATTATTAATACTGCATTAATAATGCTACCTTGGAATGATTGATACACAATCAAGAACATGAAAATAAATGATTTTTTACAGAGGCATGAAACAGTGTCTTAATTCAATGCAATAAGAGCTAGGATTTTGCCTCAAATATCTGGTCATCTCAGTCTGTGATACAGCAACATCACTTCTCATCAATATGTTGTCCACCACTTAGCTTAACAATCGTCTTATATATGTATTGCTCATCAATATCTGGTTTTGCACTGATAGTCCACCCAAGCAACATGAATATGTCACACCTGTTTAGCTCTAATGAGCTTTACATACAACATAAAAGATGGTTTCTATATCCACCATGCTCTTTCAATATCATATGACAACTACAAGTTTAATAAACTTAAATAAGTTTAAATAATTCAATTTAGTTTTCTGTTTTATACTTTACATTGTTGTCTCTATTCAAAATCTCACCTGAGAAATAATAGAGTTTTATTGCAGTTTTCTTGGTGAAACAGCATAGACTTTCCTCATTGCCTTCAACTCCTTTGTCTCTCCATTCTTCAACCCATCAAACATATAAGAGAAACAGAGGCCCGTGGGGACAGGCTATAGTGACAACTTTCAAATGTACCATCTATGTTGCATACATCAGTCCTTCCTCTTGGCATATACCTAGCACAGCAGTCAAAGAGCTATATAATTGCTGTTAAGCATTTAATAACAATGGCTAAAACATGCATTAATTGCTGTCTCCTTTTGTAATACAATGAAAAGAATTTTCATACAAGAAAGTGATATGAAGCAGCTATTATTCTGTTGCTATTTTCTCTAGTAGTCACACTGACACCGCATGGTAACAAATGAAAATATTCAGATAGTTCATCTACTTTATTCCAAATATGGATATGTTAAAAAAAACTCGAGAAATTATTGTTATTACTATTATTTTTAATTCCACTAAGAAAATTCTTCCAGTACAGTAAAATACAGACCTCCCTCTGTCCTTAGAGTCACTTTTGACCACAAGAGGAAGAGTCACTCTTTGCTTGGATGAGATTGAGAGGAAAGAATTAACAAGTGTGATCCAGCCCTATTCTTTCTCTCTGGTACACCTCCTGGAGGAAAACACATGCTCCCTGCCTTACTTTCCTTAAAATTTTACAGGGGCAGGACTCCATGGAAAAGTCTTGTAAGTCCCCAGGCCCAGTTGAAACTGACTGGGCAAGTTCAATTTCAGGATGTAGTCTGAACAAGCCCACATAGCCAACAGACTGAAAGACAATTTCTCCAATTTAAATTTTATCAGTATTCTGTGTGCTCTTTTGATCTCCATCTGTCTAATCTCCGAGTCTCTCAATTGATTCCAACTTGAGCAGAAAAAACAAGGATGCTGTTTATTGTTCTCCTCAAATTGCAGCATTTATTGATGTTTCATTTATTTGAATTTTATTAATTTATATGGCTCATAAACTCCACTGAATTATGATTCAGTGTTTCACAAACACTTAATTATTTACCTCTATAGAAAAGTTATAGTTTTCATTATATTTATAATAGCTTTATTAACTTTTCATTAGCTAAATGAAATTGCATTCTAATAAAATCTTAAACAATGATCATAGATAGGAAACTTAAGTGAAAACAAGCTATGGAAAATGCAGAATAAATCAACTCAAATAACACCTAAATTGACTGGAGGATTTGTAAGGCAGAAATATAAATTGCTTTTTTATGTGTTCTAACTAGGTCCACTTCCAGGAACACAGAAGTACCAGATTTTTAGTGGAAAGATTTCTAAGTTTTTTAATTGTTGAATGTTATTGGAAATTTTCTAATTTTTCCTTATTTTCTTAGAACAGCTTAGCATCATTTTCCTGGTATTTCAGTCGTATAGACGAAGTGTCTTCTGCATAATATTTTAGGGTCAGAATTTATCTGGGTACAAGTTTCAAAGGATCTTTAATGTTTTTAATTCATTAATACAAGAATCTTCAGGAAGTGAAATGATTTGCTTTACCTATAGTCACTATTTATTGCTCTTCCTCAAGAACAAAGATTTAGGGTGTATATTTTGATTTCCCATTTTTCAGCTTTGTACTATATTCATTACATTTTATTTTACATTTAAACTAAACCTTGATACCATTCCCTCCCCCGCCAAAAAAAAAAAAAAAAATCAGCAGAAAATGAGACAAAAAAAGAGAAATTTTCAGATTCCCTTCAAACCCTCTTGTATTTTTTGTCCTTCAACTATAAAGTGATACATTATCTGTAGGCCAAGTGCTTTGAGTTCATTTTCCATTTTTGAAAATCCAAGCATGCAAATATCCCTGTGCTCTCAGAAATGCAAGCTCAATTTAAGCTATGTCACTGAGGAACAAAGGCAATTAAATTAGCCCTCCCTGTTCTCCTTGATGCCTTTCTCCTGACCATACTACTTTACTGATAATTTTTCTCAAAAATCATGTCAATAGAGCTCAAGATCAAACTCACAGGATACTAACCATCATAAGTGGGTACCTCATTTCACCTCTGGAAGAAAAACTCTTGGATAGGACTGACTCATTTATATTCCATTCTGATGAGAGATTTCCTCAGGAGCCCTGGTTCTCTCCATTAATGCTGATGTGTCCTCGCCCCAAACTTAACTTTTCGTTTCCACTTTAAATGTCATTGAGGTGATCTTTGGGCTTCCCCCATGGTTTAGTCGTAAAAAGTGTTCCTGCAATGCAGGCTCAATTGACACTGGTTCTATCCCTGGGTGAGGAAGATCCCCTGGAGAAGGGCATGGCAACCCACTGCAGTGTTCTTGCCTGGAGAAGCCTATGGACAGAGGAACCTGGCGGGTACAGTCCATGAGTTTGCAAAGAGTCAGACATGACTGAAGCAACTGAGCATGCACACACGTACAGGTGACCTTCACAATGAAGGCATAGTAGCTAGAACAAATCAGCATGCTTAATATCACTTTCCATTTACTTTTGCTAATGCATATCCTTGCCCAGCTTAGAAATTTAAGCTCAGAAAGGATCTCACCAAAAGAATAGGTAAAAATCGCTGTGTCATTTCAAGACTAATGTGGAACCATTTGGTTAGGAATACAAATTCATAGAATGCTCTGAATGGGAAAGTTACTTAACTAGAATAGGAGAATAGTACTCAACCTATTTAAATAATATAGTAAGCAAAAAGAGAAATACAATTTTAAAATCTAGAATATTAGTCATGAATAATCTTAAAATTCTATTCTGTTTTGTACTTAAAACCATTCATATTTCAGGTCTGTGTAGACTAATGTATACAGCCAATCTATACCAAAATGCTTCATGCATATAAGCATTTGTTGACTTACCAACATTTTTTAGGTGACTGATATTTTAATCTTTTCTAAATATATTTATGAAATAGCTTCATGCTATTTTTTAGTCTAAGAGTACTTGTCTTCTCTAATGTCTAGGAAATAATGATAAAATATGGAAAATATAATCAAATATATCAAGACATACCTCTTCATTGCAAAACCAGGCAAATGCAAAAAATTAGATATGGATACTGCTGTCATTCTGGTGGGATTTATGTATGAGATATTGATTATTGTTCTCATATGGCTTTATGTGATTTTTTTTTTCTTTTTAAGAATAACAGGTGTAGTGTATTGGATAATAATGGAAAGCCATAGTTAATATGGAGAATCCATATTCATAAAGTGGAAAAAAAATGTGAGTCAAATTCTAAACATTGCTTTGAGTTGGATCAAGAAGTGCTGAAATGTTTAACTGTCACTTTTTCAACCTTTCTGAGCCAACCCATGCAAAAGAGCAGGAAGAAATGTCAACCTAGAGACACTGTCCATCAGTCTATGGCATAGTACAAGTATCTGGTAAACACAGAGTCCCATGGGGACTCACTTGAGGCACTGACACTTTATATTTTTGTACTTAATGTGAAAGATAAAATGTTAAACTCATGCAAGTGTCTGTATATTCCCTACAAAGGCCTAAATTACTTGGGAAATGATGAAGCTGAATGACCAAGAGAGCAATAGTAAGTATTTAATGATTTTTCTCCACAGACTCACACTGCAGTACTGGACCTCTTACCACTTTCTTGCTCAAAGGGGCTACTTCCAGTGATGCCTGGAATGGCTGACAGTTCTGCTAACTGTGCAAAGTTGGAGGAGGAGCATAGCTAAATTCTTCTGCCCTGTCTTCTGAACAGGTCATTCTTTCAAGCAGCAGCTTTAGCAATTCACTTCAATTTTGAGGAAATGAGTTTTTGTTACTTGACTACTCTGTTCTCAGAAATACGTTTGGCTTGTCAATAGGAAAGGTCCATTTTGGGGTTCAATCAATGTGTAAAGGAGATTTTCAGTCACAGGAGATTCTTACCTTTCAATAGAGCTACTTTCCCACCTCTCCTTTCCCAGGCGGGTCCCAGCCTCTCTTTTACAGTTGTATTGTTTGAAAACCATTACCCCTCAGTAAAGGTACGAGGATTGTGATCTAAAACTTGTCTGTAACCATTTCAAAGTGCTAACGCTAGTGATAATGTCCTCTCAGTGACTAAAGGAACACCAACTGAATTGAAATGTTCTCTTGTTAATGGAAAAAAAAAAAAAAACACTCTACAACTTCAGGGAGAGTGAGCAACAATGACATTTACAATGGTGAGGACAGCAGGGAGCTCTCTGTACATACTGGTTAAAAGAGTAATATCTTGGTTATATTGGGGATGAGTTTCTATTAAGAGGTGATTTGGGTCTCTATGCTGTAGGTTTTTGAGCTCTCAAGAGGAATGAAGATGCCTCCCTGGAAATCCTGGGTACCATTAGATAAAGGATATTTAAATGACCTGGGGTGCAAATATGACACATTTCCTAATATGTCAGAACAGAGTCAGAATTTGACATTAACTTCCAAATGGAGCTAATTCAGAAAGCCATTTTTTAATCAACTTGGCTATTTCCATATATCTATTTTTATATTTTTTGCCTGTCACCATAATTTAAGGTCATTTTGACAAGGGTGCTATTTTGGGTTTCCATTTCTAGTCCCTCTCTATGCCTTTATGCTTTCTGTCTTTTTAATTTCAATTGTAATCTGAATTAGATATGAGAATAGTAGTTATACTGGGTTTTGCCTTATAATTATTGGAATTCAGGAAATGGAGATGGTTTCCTACAATTATATGATTCATATCATTCCTGTAATTAATTGTGATCTCATGACTACAATAGTAGTTTATTTGACTACAGATCAAAAGTCAGTATTCTGGAAGGATCAGATCTCTTGCTAGAGTGGCATCAATGCTTTAGGTATTCAGTGAATATTAATTGATGGTAATAAAGATATTAATGAATGGTAAAAGATGATAATTGCTAAAAGTAAGCAGATCATATCGTTTAACTTAAATTTTATATTGTAACATAATAATAATTGATAGGCTACTATTATCAGCTAGAGGAGGGAAAAAAATCCTCCCTACCTAACTCCTTTTAAAAAACTGTTTATTCTCAGACACAGAAAGTCATCTAAAAATTAAAATCTATACCTTAGTGAAAAATCCTTTCCTACAATTTTTACTAGTTTAATTTTGTAACAAATCTGCTTTTAAATTGCACTGTCAAGAGGGTAAATTTCTGCACATATATTTAAGTGGTAGCATTAAGTTCAATAACCATTCTTTTAAAATGTATGGTTAACTAGACTTGCACCAACTGTCTAATTTCAAAAAAGTATATAGATAAACTTTCTCATTTATATTTATGACATCTCAGAAAAAATAATTGCTGTTATAAGACTCAAATAGCTATGTTGCAGATTTATAGTGTATGCATATATCTTTCAGAATGCAGAATTCTTGCACAGTATGATATGTGCTTTGGGTATGCATCAAAAAGAATTTCCAAATTTTATATTGGCATGTGGAAGAAGAGGGTGAATTAACAGTGATATTGAGATATTAATTATTCAGTTTTACTTCCATGTGTTATGAATAATGTATATGACAGTCAACAGTAGAACAGGTCCCCATCAGCATGAAATATTCTATAAACATATACAGGAACACCAGGATACTCCTGATGTAATTAACTGGTCTTGGTCTTAGTATGAAGATTTCATTGTCATCAAGATTGGTAGGACAGGTCTGTTTTCCTATGCCTTTGGTGTTGGCCCAGCAGATAGCATGAGATGGAGTAAATAAAGAATAAGGCAAAAGTGGATTAATTCTATTGATAGAGAGAGTTTAGAAAAGTTTTGAACTATGATCTATGGCAAACTGTGGTAGAAAAAAATAACTTTCCTTCCTTGTTCTTTTTTTCTCTCTTAGCTTATTTTTTTTTTTAAATATGTTCTTTACTTTTACCAGTAAATATTTGCCAGCATTTACTTAGTGTCAGAACACAAGACAGTGCTTATTACAAGCTCAGATTCTGGGGCAATTCAGAGTCTTTTCCAAACCACGTTCTTGTAACCAGGAAACTTTATTTCTCTAATAATTTCTCTACTGGAAGAAATGGTGAAAATAACACCTAAACTAATAAGTTGATATGAGGACTAAATGAAATAATTCTTGAGGAAAAATGCTGATTACAATTATTATTGGAGTTGTTGTTAAAGAGGCACCTTAATTTTTATATGGTATGCCAGGTACAATGAGAAAAAATGAAGATAAAATATTATTTGAAAGCAAGAAGAAAAGCACAATTGGGAATTAAAAAATAAACTCAAAATGAAGTAAAAGTGAATTCAAATGTGTTGAAATTTTATGAATATATGGTGAAATAAGCTATTTTTTCTGCATTGGCTAGTTGGCATGAGCATCAATCATAACAATGCTTAAGGAGAAAGTTCAAGTTTCTTGCCAAGAGGGCACAAAGAAGTTTATGACTCCCTCCTCAAAACTCAACTCTTGGAAAATTAAAGACAGGAGGGGAACATGGCCTTTAAGAACCAGTTGATCAAACAAACAATAGCAATAAAATATGAATAACCAACCAATATGGTTGGTTACTCAGACAATAAAGAAATCTGCCTGCAATAGGGGAGCTCTGGGATAGCTCAGTTGGTAAAGAATCTGCCTGCAATGCAGGAGACTCCGGTTTGATTCTTGGGTCAGGAAGATCCCCTGGAGAAGGGATAGACTACCCACTCCAGTATTCTTGGGCTTCCCTTGTGGCTCATCTGGTAAAGAATCCACCTGCAATGTGGAAGACCTGGGTTCAATCCCTGGGTTGAGAAGATCCCCTGGAGAAAAGAACGGCTACCCATTCCAGTATTCTGACTACCCACTCCAGTATTCTGGCATAGAGAATTCCATGGACTGTGTAGTCCATGGAGTCGCAAAGAGTCGGACACTACTAAACGACTTTCACTCACTCAGGTTTCAATCACTGAGTCAGGAAGATCCCCTAGTGAAGTAAATGGCAACCCAATCCAGTATCTTGCCTGGCGAATCCCATGGACTGATGAGCCTGATGGGCTATGGTCCATGGAGTCACAAAGAGTCAGACTCCACTGAGCGACCAGCTCTTTCACTTTCCTTCAACCAAACAACAACTCAGTTAAAACAATCATAAAATGACTGAGTATTGTCTTAGACTGGGCTGTTTAGGCACGTGTGACTGCAGTCTGGGAAAAAAGACAGTTGAAGCCTGCAGGGAGAAGATAGCTTCAAGAAATGTTCTAGGTTTTGTTCCCACCTTAGGCCCTGGTAGTCTTATTTCTTTAGAACAAAACAACTCAGTTAAAACAATCATAAAATGACTGAGTATTGTCTTAGACTGGGCTGTTTAGGCACGTGTGACTGCAGTCTGGGAAAAAAGACAGTTGAAGCCTGCAGGGAGAAGATAGCTTCAAGAAATGTTCTAGGTTTTGTTCCCACCTTAGGCCCTGGTAGTCTTATTTCTTTAGAACAAAACTCCACAACTATTGCCTAAGTCATATGCAGTAGTTTCCTCGGGTTATTTCTATGCATTGAAAAGTCGAGAGTTAGCCAAAAGCAGGTAAAAATTTAGTACCCCTTGCGCATTATTGTTTCAATCTGACCATAAGATTTTCTTCATGGCCTGATAGAAAATGGGAATAATTAAGCTGGCTAAAATTATCACCAAAAAAAAGGATATCTGACTTTGAAGCCTTATTCAGTCCATATCTGCAGACCATATCTGACAACCTGAAGGTAACTTAAATCCACAGAACCAAACTAGATATTTGAAGAAGACAAACACCATGAAAGCAACTGGCCCACAGAAAGTAAAGTAAAATTATTAAAAGAGATGTAAACATTTTTAAAGAAAACAAAGATACTGGCAGTAAAAATAAATAAATTGATATATATATATATATGTAATGATTGAAATATAAACAACATAGGTCTCATAATAGGTAGGATACAGTAAGGAAGAAATTAGTGGATTAGAATCTCAGACTGAAGAATTTTCAGATAAGGAAATGACAGAGTTGGAAAATATATAAGAAAG
>SJYT01018594.1:249714-294715 GCA_006410635.1 Cephalophus harveyi
TGAACTTCCAGATGTTGAAGCTGGTTTTAGGAAAGGTAGAAGAACCAGAGATCAAATTGTCAACATCCATTGGATCATTGAAAAAGCAAGAGAATTCCAGAAAAGCATCTATTTCTGCTTTATTGACTATGCCAAAGCCTTTGACTGCGTGGATCACAATAAACTGTGGAAAATTCTGAAAGAGATGGGAATATCAGACCGCCTGACCTGCCTCTTGAGAAACCTATATGCAGGTCAGGAAGCAACAATTAGTACGGGACATGAAACAACAAACTGGTTCCAAATAGGAAAAGGAGTACGTCAAGGCCGTATATTGTCACCCTGCTTATTTAACTTATAAGCAGAGTACATCATGAGAAACACTGGGCTGGAAGAAGCTCAAGGTGGAATCAAGATTGTTGGGAGAAATATCAATAACCTCAGATATGCAGATGACACCACCTTTATGGCAGAAAGTGAAGACAAAATAAAGAACCTCTTGATGAAAGTGAAAGAGGAGAATTTGGACAGACAGCAGCAAAAAAATCCAGGGGTATCTCCTGTATTTCTTGGCCATCAGAGCACACTGGTTCCCTCTAAGAAAACTGCAGGTTCATTTCACAAGATTTCCCACTGCTTCTCTAACTCATACACCTTTGCCCAGGCTAGAACTGCACCACTTTTCCACTAGGAATTCTTGATATTTTCTTGGAAAATCTCTATAAATCAGGTTAAGGGTCTTCATTGATTGTCTTCACCATAGAACTACAACCTAACTGGCTTTCTCTAATCTCCTGATTTTGCCTTTATCCTGAAAGAAATCCTTTCTTTCTTTTCATGTTTCTTTATATCTTCTTCCTCTAGGGAACTTAGATTGATAGGTTCAGTGGACTTTGGTTTTAGGAAACAAATACCAAGTAGGACGAATGTCATGCAGACCACTGCTTTTTCTTTCTGCCAGAAATGCCTCTTAAGAAAAGGCAGCTTGGGACTTCCCTGGCTCACTTCCACTGCAGGGTACATGAGTTCTATTCCTGGTTAAGGAACTAAGATCCCATGTGCCTAGAGTGCAGGTGTGCTAAGTAGCTTCAGTCATGTCTGACTCTTTGCAACCCTATGGACTGTAGGGCACCAGGCTCCCTCTGTCCATGGGATTCTCTAGGCAAGAATACTGGAGTGGATTGCCATGTTCTTCTCCAAGGGATCTTCTTGACCCAGGGATGGAACCCGCATCCCTTACACTCCTGCAGTGGCAAGTGGGGTTCTTTACCAATAGTGCCACCTGGAAAGATGAATGCCTAGCAGCACTCCTCCTCCCCAGCCATGCCCCTGCCACCAAAAAAAGAAAAAAAAGGCAGCTCAGAGTCCTATTATCTGGAGAACAGAAGAAAGGCAAGGAAAAATTATAATGAGAAAGAGGAAAAAATGATGTCTCAGACATTACTCAAGGAAACAAAGTATTTGATTTCCAAATATTTTCGTGGCAATTGCTGAAATATTTTCAGAAGTCCAATTCAACGAACAAAACTATTGCAGGCTGCAGTGCCTCAGAAAGCATTGCACTTGCTGTGCTTCATAAGGAAGACCAGGAGAGTCAGCTTCTACTCTGGCAGAAGGTAAAATATACCAGACAACAACTGTAAGATTAAGCTGTGAAAATTCACACATGTCTGTGTGTATATGAGAAAGACAGACAGACAGATGGACAGGAACTAAAACTGCACTGCTCGTGAAATAAGATGTAGCTCCCATCACTTACTTTCTCAGATACTATACTACTGTATTTTCACTTCAACCTTTGTGAGAAAGTAGTTTAATTGTAATCTCTATTTTTAAAATTAGGTTTAGAGTTGTTAAGTGATTTGACAAAATTAAAGTGACAGAGGTGAGATTTGAAATCAAATGTACCTCTTTTAAATATCTTGATAGTCTGTTATCATCAGCAGAACTAGGTTGAGATTCTGCTTTGACAATTTAGTACACAAGAAGCATTTTTCTATAACTGGGGATAACCAATTAGATAACCACTATACTGACTACTTCTAAGGGAACTGTTGCCACAAATGCAATAGATTGGTAAGCCAGCTTGATTTTCTTAACAAGAGCAATTACTCTGCTTTCCCTGAAGATAATGTGAATGTGTCAATACTTTTAAATCATTTTGATCATGTATATCTTTAGAAAATTAAAATGCATTATCTATTTGCTGCAATTCCAGACTTCTTATTAATGAAAAACTAATTTCAAGGAAGACAAACTGAAGTGCTTTCTAAAAGAAATTGTTTACTCTGTTGGTGTGGGTAATTCTTTACTGGGAAACATTTGTTATGGGCAAATGTTTTAGTAAGTGACCAAGTTTTAGTAAGTGACCAAGAAGTACAACGGTAGAGGGGAAAGCTATTCATGCTACAAGACAGTTAGTGAAGCAAAGTTGGTAGTCCTGTAGTAGATTTCTTCCATGTTTCTCCAGACCTGCTTTCTACCTTCTCCTTCCTCTCAGGCGTTAAGGACTGGTTTTGTTGGGGTAGGTGTGTTGGGCCCTGTAGGAGGAGGGAGAAAGAAGAGTGAAGCCAAGGTCCTTATTCAACTTGCTATCTCTCAGTCAGAGCAACTTAGATTGCCTATAATTGTTTACTCTGTTGGTGTGGGTAATTCTTTACTGGCAAACATTTGTTATGGGCAAATGTTTTAGTAAGTGACCAAGTTTTAATAATTGACCAAGAAGTACAATGGTAGAGGGAAAGCTATTCATGCTACAAGACAATTAGTGAAGCAAAGTTGGTAGTCCTGTAGTAGATTTCTTCCATGTTTCTCTAGACCTGCTTTCTACCTCCTCCTTCCTCTCAGGCGTTAAGGACTGGTTTTGTTGGGGTAGGTGTGTTGGGCCCTGTTGGAGGAGGGAGAAAGAAGAGTGAAGCCAAGGTCCTTATTCAACTTGCTATCTCTCAGTCAGAGCAACTTAGATTGCCTATGTCCTTAAAAAGACAGCATGTTCTAGAAGATTCTTCCTCATTTTGGCATTTGGAAGCCTCTTTTTCCCCTTATCCCTTCAATCTGGAGGTGATAACATTCCTGTGACAAACAGTCAACGAAAAGAATGCAGACTCCCCTAGAGCAAAGAAAACTCACTTCCTAGCCAAAATTTGAAGTAATCCACAGAGAAGAAGAGTGCCATGGAGTCCTTTTCTTTCAGCTTTCTGTAACCATCCACTTGCTTGTAATTAATTTCTTTGTAAATAAACCTTCTTCAAATTACCTTACTTTGAGTATGCCATCTGTTTCTTGTTTGGACCCTGAGTGACACAAATTGCTATGTAAACTTCCAGAAATTTCCTTACTTTTAAAAGCTTTTATTTTTTCCTGCACAATTAATAGCATTTTCTGTACAAGACTGATTTTTTAAAATTAATAACATATCAAAGTTTTTTTTCCCATATTTCCATTTTTCATAACTTCTGAATCTATTGAATGAGAATTTAATGTCACCACAAGATTGAAAATTATTCACTTTCCAGAAAAGAAAGTCATTCTTTTCTTTCAACCCCATCTGCCAATGATTTTCTTTAAAGTAAATCCTTTCATAGGTACCTAGTAAAAATAGCACATTTACCACCCTAGTAAAGAGTATGTATCACTTGAAAGTAAAAAATATCAAAGCACAGACTCCTCTGGTGGCACAGTGGAGAAGAATCCGCCTGCCAATATAGGGGACATGGGTTCAATCCCTGTTCTGGACACAGCTCACATGCTGTGGAGCAACTAAGCCTGTGTGGCACAACTGCTGAGCCTGTGTGCTGTGACTACTGAAGCCTGCGCTCACTAGAGCCCATGCTCCATGACAAGAGAAGCCACGACAATGAGAAGTCTGGGCATCACAAGCAAGAGCAGCCCCTGCTTGCTGCAACTAGAGAAAGCCCATGCAAAGCAGCAAAGACCCAGCACAGTCAAAAATAAATACATAAATGTCAAAGAGCAGGTGGCCCTTATTATCACTGGGATGAAGGTTAGTTAGAAAGTTAAGAAAGTTAATTCTCTCAGTCGTGTCTGACTCCTTGCGACCCCATGGACTGTAGCCCACCAGGCTCCTCCATCCGTGGGATTCTCCAGGCAAGAATACTGGAGTGGGTTGCCATTTCCTTCTCCAGGGGATCTTCCTGACCCCAGGATTGAACCCAGGTCTCCCGGATTAGAGGCAGACACTTTAACCTCTTGGCCACCAGGAAAGAGCCGAATGAGGGATGAGGGTTGAACCATATCAAATCAGCACATTATACAGCTTAAACTTATACAGTATGATATGTCAGTTATATCTCAGTTTTTATATTGGAGTTTATAAAACCATTGCTGAAAACACTGATTATAAGCCTTTTTTTCTACACACTTGTGTATCCTTTGAATTGATTTTGAACATTTTCAGGGGGTGGAGAGGGAAGAGACCATCTTTTGACTCAAAATGAACTGGCAAGCTGTGTGTGTCTCCTTTGTACATCTTTCAGGCATCTGCAATGATTATCTTTCTTGTGTAGCTACTCTTCACTTACATTAACTCAGCTTCACAGGAACTTTGAATAAACACACCCACATGTTTTCAGTCTCTTGACATCTTCTTAATTCCCATTGATATATTTATTATCAGAATGTTTTAATAAAATTATTGGAATGCCTTTCCAATTATATAAATATTCTGGAGAAGTGTTTAATAGCATTAACAAATGAAATAATGTATAATGAAATCTAAAAGGAATAACATAGCTCTGAGAAAAATTATGCTTTCACAGAAAATAAAACCATATGGCCAACTGAGAACCACTTTGCCTTATTTATATCATCTTATTATTAAATGTTCCATATGCTATTGTCTAGAAGACTGGAACCACATTATGTTTAAACAGATTTGACCTATTCATTTATTGAAAATGGCAAAGTAGGACAATTGTTTATTTCCCAAAAAAGCATATCATTTTCTCCATGGCACTCTTTTTCTCTGTGGATTACATCCAATTTTGGCTAGGAAGTGAGTTTTCTTTGCTCTAGGGGAGTCTGCATTCTTTTGGTTGGCAATTATCCTTTTCTTAGAGGTTACTTCAGCATGAAAATTCAAGAGTCTTGTGGAACCTATCTCTATGCTCATATAATTCCTTTTACCATTTTAAATCTACATTAGTCTTTTTATGCCAGAGAAGAATGGGCATTTTCTGTGAATCTCAGTCTGAAAGTATGTTATTGCAAAAAACATGTTAATTTAATAGAGAAACACATTAAAAAGTCTTTCAAACTGCTTATTATAGCTTTCTTTAATTAATGTAGATGGTTTCCCAAAGAGTCAAGATGTTAGTACCACCTAGCTCTTTTCCCCTTGTTTGCTTTAAGATAGATGGCTATGTAACAAATGTCAGCCAGTCCAGCACCCTATGCCTCTGACCTTGTTTGCTGGGTTATGGAGTGGTGCATCGGCACTCAGTCACTCAATCATGTCCAAGTCTTTACATCCCCATTGACTGTAGCCCATAACCTCCTTTGTCCAAAGTATTTTCCAGACAAGAATACTGGATTGGGTTGCCATTTCCGACTCCAGAGGATCTTCCTAACCCAGGAAGAGAATCCAAGGCTTTTGCATCTCCTGCATTGACAGGCAGATTCTTTACCAACAGCACCACCTGAATCTGCTTAACTGTATGTGGGGGAAGAGAAGGAAGCTGATACACAGAGAAAGAAGACAGAGATAGAGAGAGCCTAAGGCATTTTGGTCTACAGTCCAGCTATACCACAGATACTTTTCTAAACTTGATGTGGAATAATAAATTATTTTCAGTTAAGCTAGGCAAAAATGTATTTCTGTCATTTACAATTGAAAGGAAATAGTATTGAGTCCTGTATTTTTATTAAGTTTGAAGTAAATTATTGCAAATAGTGGCATGTTGTCGCTGTTTTTCAGTCACTCAGTTGTGTCCAACTATTTGTGACACGATGCACTGCAGCACTCCAGGCTCCTCTGTTCTCCACTATCTCCAGGAGTTTGCTCATTTATGTGAATGGAATCAGGGATGCTACCTAACCATCTCATTCCACCCCCCTCTCCTCTTGCCTTCAATCTTTCCCAGCATCAGGATCTTTTTCAGTGAGTTGGCTTTCCCATCATGTGGTCAAAGATTTAGAGTTTCAGCATCAGTCCTCCCAATGATTATTCAGAGTTGATTTCCTTTAGGATTGACTAATTAGATCTTCTTGAAGTCCAAGAAACTCTCAAGAGTCTTCTCCAGCACCACAATTCAAAAGCATCAATACTTCAGTGCTCAGTCTTCCTTATGGTCCAAGTCTCTCATCCATACAGGACTACTGGAAAAACCATAGCTTTGACTATACAGACTTTTGCTGGCAAAGTGATGTTTCTGCTTTTTAATACTCTGTCTAGATTTGTCATAGCTTTGCTTCCAAAAGTAGTATAAAGCAACACAAATTTATTATGTTAACAGTTCTGATGGTCAGAAGTCTGACAAAGTTCTCACTTAGCTAAAATCAAGGTCCAACAAGGCTATGTCCTCTTTTGGATGCTCTAAAGAAGAATATATTCCCTTGTTTTTTCCAGTTACTGGAGGACATACTCATTCCTTCATTTGTGCCCTCTTTCCTCTATCTTCAAAAATCAGCAACATTCCATCTTTCTGTGACTTTCTTCTATAGTCACATCTCCCACTGACTTTTCTTCTGCCTTCCTCTTTCGCTTTTAAAAATCTTGTGATTACAATGGGCCAAAATAATCCAAACTAATCTCTCTGTTTTAGGGTCAAATGATGAGTATACCTAATACCAATCACAGTGTTAATTCACCACTTGCAAAGTAAACTAACATATTCATACGTTCTGGAGATTAGGATATAGACAGCCTTGTCTGACAAGGCACACCTCCAAATTTAAGATCATGTATGGGACTTCCCAAGTGGCCTTAGTGGTGAAAAACCTGCCTGCCAATGCAGGAGACATGAGAGATGCAAGTTCGATCCCTGTGTCTAGAAGATCCCCTGGAGGAGGGCACAGCAACCCACTCCAGTAATCTTGCCTGGAAACCCTTGGGGCAGAGGAGCCTGGCAGGCTACAGTCCAAGGGTTGCAGAATCAGACACGACTGAAGAACCTTAGCATGCACACGTGCAAGAAAGGAAAATGTCACCAGAATCCTTGCTCAGAGGAGAGGAAGACAGTGACTGGAATAAGGGATAAAACAATGATTCTTTCATCTGCTTGATATATACAGTACTAAAGAGAACGGGGGAAAAAAAAAAAAAACACCATTCATTACCAGATTTATTATTTAAAATTATCTATTAGGTGAGATTTTCTAGGTCTAGTGATTTCTTTATTTTTTTAAGTTGTCCCAAATCGATATTGAAAAAAAGAACACTTCTTGCAGAAGTAAAAATCAGTTTAAAGGATATTTAGTAATATCTAAATAAAGTTGAAAAAAAACACATACCTTGTCTATTAGTTAGGGCTGCCATAATGAAGCACTGCAAACTGGGTGACTTACATAGAAATTTACTGGCTCATTGTTCTCTGTTCCATGCCTCTTACCTAGTTTCTAGTGGTTTGCTGACAATTTGGGGTATTCCTGGTGGCTCAGGTGGTAAAGCAGAGAAGGCAATGGCACCCCACTCCAATACTCTTGCCTGGCAAATCCCATGGACGGAGGAGCCTGGAAGCCTGCAGTCCATGGGGTGGCTGAGGGTTAGACACGACTGAGCGACTTCACTTTCAGTTTTCACTTTCATTCATTGGAGAAGGAAATGGCAACCCATTCCAGTGTTATTGCCTGGAGCATCCCAGGGACTGGGGAGCCTGGTGGGCTGCTGTCTATGGGGTTGCACAGAGTTGGACACGACTGAAGTGACTTAGCAACAGCAGGTGGTAAAGAATCTGCTTGCAAAGTTGGAGAGCCAGATTCAGTCCCTGAGTTGGGAAGTTCTCCTGGGGAAGGGAATGGCAGCCCTCTCCTTATTCTTGCCTGGAGAATTCCGTGGACATAGGAGCCTGATGGGCTACAGTCCGTGGGATCCCAAAGAGTCAGATACAACTGAGTGACTAACAGCTAGCAAGTTCGCTTATAGAAGTCTCAACCCTATCTCTGCTTTCATCTTTGCATGCAGTCAATACTTGTATGCATGTGTCTGTATCTATATCTAGATTTCCCTTTTTCATACGAACGCCAGTTATTTTGGATTAGAGTGTACAGTAATGACTTCCTCTTAATTTTATTTCCCTCTGAAGATCCACTATCCAAATAAGATCACATTCGAAAGTACACTTGGATTTGGGAAGTAAATATAGAATATTAGAGGGACACTATTAAACCCATTAATACCCTATAATAGAAATTTTATCTTAGGAATATACTAGAAAATGCTTTGCATAATTTTAAAAGAATATAGGTTTAATGAAAACCATTACTACATTGCTTTCAATAGCAAACTATTGAGGGGAAATTATTCACCAATATGGTAAGAGATATTTCAGTTCAGTCACTCAGTCATGTCCAACTCTTTGTGACCTCATGGACTGCAGCACACCAGGCTTCCCTGTGCATCACCAATGCCCAGAGCTTGCTCAAACTCATATCCATCAAATCAGTGATGCCATTCAACCATCTCATCCTCCGTAATCCCCTTCTTCTCCTGCCTTCAGTCTTTCCCAGCATCAGGGTCTTTTCAAATGAGTCAGTTTTTCACATCAG
This sequence comes from Cephalophus harveyi, assembly GCA_006410635.1. Taxonomy (NCBI): domain Eukaryota; kingdom Metazoa; phylum Chordata; class Mammalia; order Artiodactyla; family Bovidae; genus Cephalophus; species Cephalophus harveyi. Next base: position 258,418 of record SJYT01018594.1, read on the forward strand.
GTGCTCAAAATATTGGAGCTTCTGCTTCAGCATCAGTCCTTCCAATGAATACTCAGGATTGATTTCCTTTAGGACTGACTGGATAGATCTCCTTGAAGTCCAAGGGACTCTCAAGAGTATTCTCCAACACCACAGTTGAAAAGCATCAATTCTTCAACACTCACTTTGCTTTATAGTCCAAATCTCACAGCCATACATGACCACCAGAAAAACCATAGCTTTGACTAGACGGACCTTTGTCAGCAAAGTAATGTCTCAGCTTTTTAATATGCTGTCTAGGCTGGTCAGCGACCCACTCCAGTACTTTTGTCTGGAAAACCCATGGATGGAGGAGCCTGGTAGGCTACAGTCCATGGGGTCGCTAAGAGTCAGGCACGACTGAGCAACTTCACTTTCACTTTTCACTTTCATGCATTGGAGAAGGAAATGGCAACCCACTCCAGTGTTCTTGCCTGGAGAATCCCAGGGACAGGAGCCTGGTGGGCTGCCGCGTATAGTGTCGCACAGAGTCGGACACGACTGAAGTGACTTAGCAGCAGGCTGGTCATAGATTTTCTTCCAAGGAGCAGGGTTTTTTTTTTTTTATTTCATGGCTGCAATCACCATCTGCAGTGATTTTGCAGTCCAAGAAAATAAAGTCTGTCACTGTTTCCTTCATTCCTCCATCTATTTGCCATGGATGGGACCAGATGCCATGATCTTCAATTTTTGAATGTTGAGTTTTAAGCCAACTTTTTCACTCTCCTCTTGCACTTTCATCAAGAGGCTTTTTAGTTCCTCTTCACTTTCTGCCATAAGGGTGGTGTCATCTGTGTTTCTGAGGTTATTGATATTTCACCAGGCAATTTTCATTCTAGCTTGTGCTTCATCTAGACAACCATTTTGCATGATGTACTCTGGTTATAAGCTAAATAAACAGGGTAATAATAGACAGTATTTAAGTACTCCTTTCCCAATTTGGAAGCAGTCTGTTTTTCTATATCCAGTTTTAACTGTTGCTTCTTGACCTGCGTATAGATTTCTCAGAAGGCAGGTAAGGCGGTCTGGTATTCCCATCTCTTAAAGAGTTTTTCCACAGTTTGTTGTGATTGACACAGTCAATGGCTTTAGTGTAGTCAATACAGCAGAAGCAGATGTTTTTCTGGAACTCTCTTGCTTTTTTGATGACCCAGTGGATATTGGCAATTTGATCTCTGGATTCTCTGCCTTTTCTAAAACCGGCTTGAAAATCTGGAAGTTCATGGTTCATGTATTGTTGAAGCCTAGCTTGGAGAATTTTGATATTACTTTGCTGTTGTGTGAGATGACAGCAATCCTGTGGTAGTTTGAACATTCTTTGTCATTGCCCTTCTTTGGGATTGGAATGAAAATTGACTTTCTCCAGTCCTGTGGCCACTGCTAGTTTTCCAGATTTGCTGGCATATTGAGTGCAGCACTTTAATAGCATCATCTTTTAAGATTTGAAATAGATCAACTGGAATTCCATCACCTCCACTAGCTTTGTTCATAGTGATGCTTCCTAAGGCCCACTTGACTCCACGTTCTTGGATGTCTGGCTCTAGGTGAGTGATCACACCATCGTGGTTATTTAAGTCATGAAGATCTTTTTTGTTCAGTTCTTTTGTGTATTCTTGGCACCTCTTCTTAATATCTTCTGCTTCTGTTAGTTTCATACCATTTCTGTCCTTTATTTTGCCCATCATTGCATGAAATGTTCCCTTGGTGTCTCTAATACTCTTGAAGAGATCTCTAGTCATTTCCATTCCATTGTTTTCCTCTATTTCTTTGCACTGATCACTGAGGAAGGCTTTCTTATCTCTCCTTGCTATTCTTTGAGACTCTTCATTCAAATGGGTGTATCCTTCCTTTTCTCTTTTGCCTTTAGCTTCTCTTTTCTCAACTATTTGTAAGGCCTCCTCAGACAACCATTTTGCCTTTGTGCATTTCTTTTTCTTGGGGATGGTATCGATCACTGCTTCCTGTACAATGTCATGAACTTCCATCCATAGTTCTTCAGGCACTCTGTCTATCAGATTTAATCCCCTGAATCTGTGTGTCATTTCTACTGTTAAATCGTAAGGGATTTGATTTAGGTCATACCTGAATGTTCTAGTGGTTTTTCCTACTTTCTTCATTTTATGTCTGAATTTGGCAATAAGGGGATCATAATCTGAGCAACAGTCAGCTTGCAGTTTTGATTTGCTGACTGTATAGAGCTTCTCCATCTTCAGTTGCAAAGAATATAGTCAATCTGATTTCAATATTGACCATCTAATGATGTCCATGTGTAAGTCTTCTCTTGTGTTGTTGGAAGAAGGCGTTTGCTATGCCCATTGAGTTCTCTTGGCACAACTCTGTTAGCCTTTGCCCTGCTTAATTTTGTACTCCAAGGCCAAATTTGCCTGTTGCTCCAGGTATTTCTTGACTTCCTACTTTTGCATTCCAATCCCCTATAATGAAAAGGATATCCTTTTTCTGTGTTAGTTCTAGACGGCCTTGTAGTTCTTTATAGAAACATTCAATTTCAGCTTTTTCAGCATTACTTGTTGGGGAATAATCTTGGATTACTGTCGTATTGAATGGGTCCTTGAAACGAACAGAGATCATTCTGTCATTTTTGAGATTGTACCCAAGTACTGCATTTTGAACTCTTTTGTTGACTATTAGGGGTACTCCATTTCTTCTAAGGGATTCTTGCCCATAGTAGATATAATGTTCATCTGAATTAAATTCACCCATTCCAGTCCATTTTAGTTCACTGATTCCTAAAATGTCGATGTTCACTCTTGCTATCTCCTGTTTGACCACTTCCAATTTACCTTGATTCATGGACCTAACACTCCAGGTTCCTACACAATATTGCCTTTTTATAGACTTTACTTCTATCACCAGTCACATCCACAACAGGGTATTGTTTTCTCTTTGGCTCCTCCTTTCATTCTTTCTGGAGTTATTTCTCCACTCTTCTCTAGTAGCATATTGGACACCTACTGACCTGGAGAGTTCATCTTTCAATGTTATATCTTTTTGCCTTTTGATACTGTTCAAGGGGTTCTCAAGGCTATTTGCACCATACACACAGCATTCAATATTATCAAGTTTATGTTTCAAGGCAAATTGCCAAAACATTTGAGTGGAAACAATTGCCATGGTTGAGTGGAAAAAGAAAAGTTATAGTAAGAGAGCTTAGATATAATTTTCCAAGTGTGCAAAGAAATGACATGCATAAAGGCTTTTTATTTTCTGAAAAAATTGATTAGAAAAACCAATTTTATGAAAATAAGCTCAGTTTGGATGGAGGGGAAGTGGGCTGATGAGAGAAACAAAGGCCTCTCGTTTACCTATAATATCCTATTTTTTTTTTAATATCTGAACTTTTTTTTTTTAATTTTCATTGGAGTATAGTTGATTTACAACACCATATACAGTGCTGTATGAGTTTCAGGTGTACAGCAAAATAAATAAGTTATACATATACATGTGTCTATCCTTTTTTAGATTCTTTTCCCATATAGGCCGTTACAGATATTGGGTAGAGTTCCCTGTGCTACTCAATAGGTCATTATTAGTTATCTATTCCCAGGTGACTCAGTGGTAAAGAATTTATCTGTCAATGGAGGATGTGGGTTTAGTCTCTGAGTCAGAAATATGCCCTGGAGGAGGAAATCACATGCCATTCCAGTATTCTTGCTGGGATAATCTCATGGACAAAGGAGTCTGGCATGCTACAGTCCATAGTGATAGAAAGAGTTAGACATCACTGAGCAACTGAGCATGCAGAGACAGTGTGTATATGTCAATTCTAATTTTTCTGATTTATCTCTTCTCTCCTATTTCCCCATAACCATAGGTTTGCTTTATATATTTGTAACTTTACTTTTTTGTATTAATAAATAAGTTCATTTGTAAAAAAGGTCTGAACTATTAAAAATATATGTTAGTAATTCTAGTATTATCATCTGGTATCTAAATTGTTATATTATTTAGTTACATTTCTGACTTTTTTTTTTAAACTAAGAAAGTTTTATAGGAGAAGGAAAAATTTTATTGATAACCTTAAACTAATGTTTCTCAACATCGGACCCATGGATAAACCATAATAAATGAGCAGGATCTTAATATCATCATTTCTATCTTAAAGCAACCAGATTTTTATGAAAACACTGGGTAGACATATTTGCATTTCATTTTGCATGAATATACATATAGATTTGCTTGTTTTGCAAACTATTTTAAAGCAGTTTAACATCAAGTATATAAGGTAAACTAAAATACTATTACTTTAAAAACTGAATTAAAAGTTCAATTTTCAAATCCAAAATTAAAGCAGAATTTTAGAAGTGTAATAATGTTTTGAGGGATAACATGACAGTATTTCTCTTCTGCATAGCACAACTGAAAGCAAGAGAAAGAATGAATAGATTATTTGGGAGAAAATCATGAGAAAGTATGGTGTAATGGCTAAGCACAAGATGTTAGAACTCCCATCTAACTGAATGCTAAACCCATCAGTTTTGTTATGTATAAAAAAGGGCTAATAAAGATGGATACATCTTAAAGCTAAGAAGTCCTATTGAAACAGTTTATGTTTAAGAACTTGGCATAAAATACTCTTAAAAAAAAAATAGATGCTGACATGTTCATTTGTTATTCCAGGAAGCCAATGCCTCATTTCTGGACTGTGGCATGGAACTGATGAAGAAATACCTTGGAGACTCAAGTAAAAAAGAAATCTGGATGTAGGTAAAGATTTTATTCAAATAGACTTTTGCAACAGGGAGAACATCCTGATGGTAAGGTCTACCTTTGTCTCAAGGGTAGGCAGAGAGGACTCTTGTCCAGAGAGAAGTAAATTAGACTTGAAAGAAATGGGTGTTGGAGAGTGGGATGAACAGATGACAGGATTTGATTGTTGACCCAATAATGTTTTTCCCTGAGGGCAGTCAGTTCTCAGGAGACCCCCTTTAAGGAGGAACTGTTTCCAATTGCAGTACTTTCTTAAATTCAAGGGTGAGCCAAGGTCTAAGGATCTGTGGGGAGAAAAGAAGACTGACTAAAATTTGACCAAGTTAAGTTAGAGGATATTTTGTCTAGATTGGTCAGGTAACATACAAGCAAAGGAGCGAAATAATTTTAAAAACTTATAGTAGAACTTGATTGATCCAATAGTGAGTATAATAGATTATAATTTGGAAAACAGTTTTCCTAAAAAGTAGTTTTATGTATACCCTTGTGAAAAAGTAAACAAATTTAATTAACACAGATTTGCTCTCAGCAAATACTGCTGGATTTATATTCCATTAAAGATGCTAAAGTGCAAAAATAAAAATGAAGGTAATTTTTAAAAATTAAATGTTGGTTGCAAATTATTGGCTCAACATTTATTGTAGTGATTTTAATCAAGATTTGATAAAGATGCATCGGGTTATTCCATGCCATTTCATGTCATTTAAAATCTTACTCTCTATGTCAGATCTTTGTGTCTGACTTTCAGCTTTATCACTGGCATGTTTCATATTGTACATTATATATCATCCCTTTGGCATTACATTTTTATAGATAACAGAAAGGAGAGAGAAAGCTACCTTTGGAAAATGTAAGCTTTTTTTTAAACATGAGGAAATTTACTTCAGAAAACAGGAAATATTAAAATAGTTATAGAGGCATAATTATGGTAAATGGGCTAAATGAATTTGTTTAGGGATGTTCTCTTTTTCTTTTTCATGCTTGAACTCAAAATATTTAGCTCAGTGACTGTATTTTATTTTGCTTTTAAGTTTTACTTTCACAATTAAAAACAGTTTTATATATGAATGGAAATAACCTATTATGTATTAGCCAGATAGGTTATTAAGCTGTCTCTTATACACATCTGTACAGTAATGACTTCCTCTTAATTTTATTTCCCTCTGAAGATCCACTATCCAAATAAGATCACATTCGAAAGTACACTTGGATTTGGGAAGTAAATATAGAATATTAGAGGGACACTATTAAACCCATTAATACCCTATAATAGAAATTTTATCTTAGGAATATACTAGAAAATGCTTTGCATAATTTTAAAAGAATATAGGTTTAATGAAAACCATTACTACATTGCTTTCAATAGCAAACTATTGAGGGGAAATTATTCACCAATATGGTAAGAGATATTTCAGTTCAGTCACTCAGTCATGTCCAACTCTTTGTGACCTCATGGACTGCAGCACACCAGGCTTCCCTGTGCATCACCAACGCCCAGAGCTTGCTCAAACTCATATCCATCAAATCAGTGATGCCATTCAACCATCTCATCCTCCGTAATCCCCTTCTTCTCCTGCCTTCAGTCTTTCCCAGCATCAGGGTCTTTTCAAATGAGTCAGTTTTTCACATCAGGTGCTCAAAATATTGGAGCTTCTGCTTCAGCATCAGTCCTTCCAATGAATACTCAGGATTGATTTCCTTTAGGACTGACTGGATAGATCTCCTAATATAAAAAACCCAATGCAAATATAGTTCCTCCATATAAAGAAAACAGGATATAATAGTTCATTCTCCTATTACAAAAAAAGCCCCAAAAAGTTATAAAAACTAAAACATAGGGGAAAGAGAGAATGAGATGGTTGGATGGCAACAACTCAATGAGTTTGAGTAAACTCCAGAAGATGATAAAGGACAGGAAAGACTGTCATGCTGCAGTCCATGGGTCACAAAGTGTTAGACACAACTTAGAGACTAAACAATAAAAAGTATACAAAGAAGAATAAAAAGCATTAGTAATGTATATGTAATCTAAGAGGGTTTTTTTGGAAAAATTTCAGAAATGTATTTTATAAATTTTATTAAATATAAACTGGATTTCTAACTATTTCCATTTTCTATCTTGATCTGGACTTCTGAAGTCTTAGTTCGATTATAAAATTCTGAAATCCTAGCTCTGTATTATTCAGGTTTTCTGCATTTCCTTACTAGTTTAGCATAGACTTAAGTGACAATGTCATTTTTAACAAACTAAGATATTAGCTGTTAATGTTTTGTTGTAGAGAACTATTATATCTCATTTGAACTGCAAACTTGGGATTTCTGACATTTTAGGCTGAAAGAAATATTAAATATAACTCTCCCTTGGTCTATTTTAATGGCCCTCCTTTCACTAATAATCTGGACTTTTCACTTGTCAGTTGGTTAATTTGTTTGAAATAAAAGATGAAGTGATAGTGTTAATAGAATAAAAGCAAATGAACTCTAAGAAAAAACCATTCTATTGTCTAGATTTAGGTCACTTAATACACAATTTCCTTGTCCTTTTATCTAATTCTTCTTTAATACAAAACCTTTGTAGCTATGGGCTTTTTGAATAAGTAAAATAGAACTGAAGTGGACTTAGAGATTCTCTTCCAAGTGGGAAGTATTTGTAAGTATGTTGGGCAATGATGCCTTTGAGGTCTCTTGATGACACGCTATAAATAATCTGGCTGAATTAAAAGAATCTTGAATAGTGGTAAAATACTCAGTGTGAAAGCAGCCACATTAACAGTATCTTAAAATAAACTTTAACAGCCCCATAGATAAATATCTTAGGGTCTTTCCAACTCAGGAGAGCCAAGGCAAGCTGCAGAGACTTGGCAAAATGCCTTATAGATTTGGTTCTATAGATCTATACATGAGATCATTAGCTTAATACAACAAGTAGAGAATGGATTATACTCACCTTTTTGTGGTAGTTCAATTCAACCAATATTTGTTAAATACCTTCTACTTGTCAGACATTAATAGGTGCTTGATACCTTAATGTAGTTCAGCTTATTCAAAAGCAAGAGGTTGCTATATCAAAAGGGACTCCCAATTTACTTTAAATTACATGATGTAAATACACACAGGTTACTAAGAAAGTGTGGGACAAGATTCCAGTGTAGCCTAAAAAGTCAGAAACAGTTTCCTAGATGAGATGGTACTGAAGGAAAAGTATAGAATACAAATGAGTAGCCTTTTAATTACCAGAATTAACTCTATCATTTTCCTAATTATTTCTATGACTACCATTTTACAATAAATTCTTGGCCTTTATAAATTTCTTATGTGTTAAGTCCAGCTCTTAAAGAGTAATCCTAAAGTTTTGTGAAATAGCTAATAAGAAAGATTAATTGTTGGCTGTTAGGAATAATTGAAAACTCAATGAAACCAGCTTGAATAATAAAAGGAAGCAATTTCAGACTATCATGCATTCTTTAGAATTTTTTTTAATGCATTGCTTTGTTTAGTTCTCTCTGTACTCTGTGTCCTCTCTGCTGCCTTTTTTCATATAAATGTTTCAAACTCAGGTAGTTTTTCCTGGGGCAGTAAAATGATTTCACCTGCTCCAATCAACACATTTGTACAACAAGCTGTTGAGAAGAACAAAGAGCTTATCTTACTTGAACAATCAGATATAAAGCCTGGACATCAAGATTAATATTCCAAGTTGGATCCACCTGGGAATCAACCCCTTTAGATGGAGAAATGCACAGAGAGATTAGATTAATTCTAGGTTAGTTCCATCCCTGAAACAATCACAGGGACAAATGAATGGGTTTATGCAGCTGGTTTAGAAGATTCATCAGCATGTGGCTCTAGAGCAGGATGTGGAGTATGATGCAATCTGAGTAAATGGAGATTATTGGGGGAGAGTGGATGTCTTAGCTCCCAGAGGAGCTGAAACATCTTTCCACCATCTGCATTGAAACTTCTCTTTAATGGCCTCTTCTGCTCTTGGGGGCTTCCCTTGTGTCTCAGCTGGTAAAGAATCCACCTGCAATGTGGGAGACCTGGGTTTGATCCTTGGGTTGGGAAGATCCCCTGGAGCAGTGAAAGGCTCTCCACTCCAGTATTCTGGCCTAGAGAATTCCGTGGACTATATAGTCCATGGGAACACAAAGAGTTGGACACGACTGAGTGACTTTCATTTTCTGCTCTTGTATTCAATATATTTCAGCATATATTTTCTGAGCTTTTGTATGTAGAAACTAATATGTTGCTTTAGTATATGTAAATTAGAAGATTTTGGAAGGTCTCCAGGTGTGCCACTTATAAATATCTATGAAATTCATTACTCAGTGTGTTTTTCAACACACTCTAAGCAATTATCCAATCTCAGGACCTAATGCATACTATAAGCAAACTCGATTCTGACACTATCTATCCAAGAGTTATCATCAGAGCCCACAGATTAAGGGCACAACCCCAAAGATTACTCCAGTCCCACACACTATTTGTGTTATCAATTACAAGTCCATATTGTCACATATGCTTCTGAACAACTGGCTATAAATCAGAAATCTCTGTGATCCCTTCTTGGGTGCAATTAATTTGCAAGAGGAGCTCACAGAACTCAGAGAAACATTACTTACATTTACCAGTTTACACAAAGAGTATATGGTTTCCAAGGCAAACCATTCAACATCACAGTAATCCAAGTCTATGCCCCAACCAGTAACACTGAAGAAGCTGAAGTTGAACGGTTCTATGAAGACCTACAAGACCTTTGGAGAAGGCGATGGCACCCCACGCCAGTACTTTTGCTTGGAAAATCCCGGAGAAGCCTGATGGGCTGCAGTCCATGGGGTCGCAAAGAGTCGGACACAACTGAGCAATTTCACTTTCATTTTTCACTGTTATGCACTTTTATGCATTTTTCACTTTTATGGGAAATAGCAACCCACTCCAGTGTTTTTGCCTGGAGAATCCCAGGGACTGGGGAGCCTGGTGGGCTGCGGTCTATGGGGTTGCACAGAGTCAGACACAACTGAAGTGACTTAGCAGCAGCAGCAGCACAAGACCTTTTAGAACTAACACCCAAAAAAGATATCCTTTTCATTATGGGGACTGGAATGCAAAAGTAGGAAGTCAAGAAATACCTGGAGGAACAGGCAAATTTGGCCTGGGAGTATGGAATGAAGCAGGGCAAAGACTAATAGAATTTTGCCAAGAGAACACACTGGTCATAGCAAACACCCTCTTCCAACAACACAAGAGAAGACTCTACACGTGGACATCACCAGATGGTCAACACCAAAATCAGATTGATTATATTCTATGCAGCCAAAGATGGAGAAGCTCTATACAGTCAGCAAAAACAAGACCGGGAGCTGACAGTGGCTCAGATCATGAACTTTTATTGCCAAATTCAGACTTAAATTGAAAAAAGTAGGGAAAACCACTAGACCATTCAGGTATGACCTAAATCAAATCCCTCATGATTATACACTGAAAATGAGAAATAGATTTAAAAGACTAGACCTGATAGAGTGCCTGATGAACTATGGACTGAGATTCATGACATTGCACAGGAGACAGGGATCAAGACCATCTCCATGGAAAAGAAACGCAAAAAAGCAAAATGGCTATCTGGGGAAGCCTTACAAATAGCTATGAAAAGAAGAGAAGCGAAAAGAAAAGGAGAAATGGAAAGATATAAGCATCTGAATGCAGAGTTCCAAAGAAAAGCAGGAAGAGATAAGAAAGCCTTCCTCAGCAATCAATGTAAAGAAATAGAGGGAAATAACAGAATGGGAAAGACTAGACATCTCTTCAAAAAAATCAGAGATACCAAGGGAACATTTCATGCAAAGATGGACTTGATAAAGGACAGAAATGGCATGGACCTAACAGAAGTAGATGATATTAAGAAGAGGTGGCAAGAATACACAGAAGAACTATACAATAAAGATCTTCATGACCCAGATAATCATGATGGTATGATCACTCACCTAGAACCAGACATCCTGGAATGTGAAGTCGAGTGGGCCTTAGAAAGCATCACTATGAACAAAGCTAGTGAACAACAGACTGGTTCCAAATGAGAAAAGGAGTACGTCAAGGCTGTATATTTTCACCCTGCTTATTTAACTTCTAGAGTACATCATGAGACATGCTGGGCTGGAAGAAACACAAGCAGGAATCAAGACTGCCGGGAGAAATATCAATAACCTCAGATATGCAGATGACACCACCCTTATGGCAGAAAGTGAAGAGGAGCTAAAAAGCCTCTTGGTGAAGGTAAATGAGGAGAGTGAAAAAGTTGGCTTAAAGCTCAAAATTCAGCAGACGAAGGTCATGGCTTCTGGTCCCATCACTTCATGGGAAATAGATGGGGAAAGAGTGGAAATAGTGTCAGACTTTATTTTTTTGGGCTCCAAAATCACTGCAGATGGTGATTGTAGCCATGAAATTAAAAGATGCTTACTCCTTGGGAGGAAAGTTATGTCCAACCTAGATAGCATATTCAAAAGCAGAGACAATATTTTGCCAGCAAAGTTCTGTCTAGTCAAGGCTATTGTTTTTCCAGTGGTCATGCATGGATGTGAGAGTTGGACTGTGAAGAAAGCTGAGCACTGAAGAATTGATGCTTTTGAACTGTGGTATTGGAGAAGACTCTTGAGAATCCATTGGACTTCAAGGAGATCCCACCAGTCCATTTTAAAGGAGATCAGCCCTGGGGTTTCTTTGGAAAGAATGATGCTAAAGCTGAAACTCCACCATTTTGGCCACATCATGCAAAGAGTTGACTCATTGGAAAAGAGTCTGATGCTGAGAGGGATTGGGGGCAGGAGGAGAAGGGGACAATAGAGGATGAGATGGCTGAATGGCATCACTGACTCGATGGACATGAGTTTGATTGAACTCCGGGAGTTGGTGATGGACAAGGGAGGCCTGGTGTGCTGCGATTCATTGGGTTGCAGAGTCGGACACGACTGAGCGACTTCACTTTCACTTTTCACTTTCATGACTGGAGAAGGAAATGGCAACCCACTCCAGTGTTCTTGCCTGGAGAATCCCAGGGATGGGGGAGCCTGGTGGGCTGCTATCTATGGGGTTGCACAGAGTTGGAAACGACTGAGGCAACTTAGCAGCAGCAGCAGCAGACATAGCGAGAAGTAAACAGAACCTGGATGCACCCCCTCCCAGCATGCAGGTGTATTTACCAGTATGGTAGTTCCTCAAACTCCTTGTTCAAGAGTTTTCATAAGTCTTAATTTATAGTCATACCACTCTCCTTCCCAGAGCCTATGATGGGGCTGAGGTTTTCAACCATCTAATCACTTGGTCATTCTGGAGACCAGCCCCATCCAGAAGTACTTTAGACACCCCAACATAGATTAGCTCATTAGTGTAAATTTAGGTGTGTTCAGAAAAGAATTCTTATGAATAACAAAAGATGATCTTATCTGTTAGGAAATTCAAAAGGTTTTAGTTACTCTGGACCTAAAAATGGTTAAAAAAAAGACCTTTCTATTATTTATTATGCCTCACATACTTACATTTAATTTTAGAAATTGACTTCTAAGATGAAAGTGGATATTGACTCCTTCATTAGGTTTTCAATTGTTTCCATAATAAATAGCCACTAGCTTAGTCAATTAAAACAACATATTATTTTAAAAGAGAGAAGGAAAACTTATGTCCATAGAAGTAGAACATGTGTATTAAAAGGCTAAAATAAAATATTAGCAGGGCTGTGCTTCCTTTTTGGAGACTAAGGAAGAATCTATTTTCTGTCCATTTGGGTTGTTAGCAGAATCTAGTTCCTTGTGTTTGTAGGATTAATGTCCCCATTTTCTTGCTGGTTGTAAACTAAGAGTTGTTTCCAAATACCAGAGGCTGCCACATTCTCAGACTCAAGTCCTTCTTTCTCTGTTTTCTAAGCCAGTGATAAACGATCACATCTCACCTACTTTGAATTACCTCCTCAGTCAGGCAAGATTAATCTCTTTAAAATAGAGATTAATATGATCTAATATGACTAGACTGGGTTCACCCAGGTATCCAGGGTAATCTCCTCACTTAAAGGTTCCTAAACTTTATGATATCTGAAGAGTTCCTTTTGCCATATTCATGGGTTTGTGAGATTAGGACAGGAATATCTTTGGGGTCCCATTATCCTGCCTACCTTAATACAATAATCTCCACTTTATTTCCAAAGTGATCTCCTTAAAATTATTACAGTTACTGTATTATTTAGGGTTCTACAGAGAATAAAGTCAATGCACATCAATTGCTGGAGTGTTTCTGTTTGCCTGGGCATAAGAGAATAACAGTGTAAGAGTGATTTAGTGTGGGGATTTGGGGTAATGTGATATCTCCTTGAAGTCTTGAGGGGCTAGAATCTGAGATCAGTCATGTGATCAGTCAACCATGCTTATGCAAAGAAATCCAAATTCATGTTCATTCAACCAGTGATGCCATCCAACCATCTTATCCTCTGTTGCCCCCTTCTCTTCCTGCCTTCAGTCTTTCCCAGCATCAGGATCTTTTCCAATGAGTTGGCTCTTTGCATCACGTGGCCAAAGTATTGGAGCTTCAGCTTCAGTACAAATATTTGCAATAAATATTCCTTTAGGATTGACTGGTTTGATCTCCTTGTAGTCAAAGAGACTCTCAAGAGTTTTCTCCAGTACAAATATTTGCAATAAATATTCCTTTAGGATTGACTGGTTTGATCTCCTTGCAGTCAAAGAGACTCTCAAGAGTTTTCTCATTTCAAAAGCATCAACACTTTGATGCTCAGCTTTCTTTATGATCCAACTCTCACATCCATACATAATTATGGAAAGACCATAGTTTGATTATACTGACCTTTGTTGGCAAAGTGATGTCTCTGCTTTTTAATACACTGTCTTCTCCTGCAGCACACACATCCTTAAAGGGAAAGTAATACTGTATTCAACTCCACAGGGAGAGACTTGATGTTTCATAGCTGGAATTTTCCTGGACTATGCTGTATACAGTTCTTCCCTTGGTGAATATAAATTTGTGTCCGTTAGGAGTAATAAACCATAGCCATGGGTATAACAGCTTTCAGTGAGTTCTATGAATCATTCTAGCAGATTAATGAGTCTCAAGGTGGTTGTGGAAATCCCCTAACTTGCAGTTGATATCAGATAAAAATCCTTACATTTCTTAATCCAATGTCTAAGCTTCCTCAAACATGTATCCTCTATTTTAACCAAAGGCTCCAAAATAGTCCTGACATTTTCTCTGCTGTGGTATATTACTGCCATAATGTCCCATGTTGTTCATACTTCTTTTTGTCCACATCTTGGTAGTCCTTTCCCATGGTTACTTCAGTTCAGTTCAGTCGCTCAGTCGTGTCTGACTCTTTGCGACCCCATGAATCACAGCACGCCAGGCCTCCCTGTCCATCACCAACTCCCAGAGTTCACTGACTCATGTCAAATCACAGCACGCCAGGCCTCCCTGTCCATCACCAACTCCCAGAGTTCACTGACTCACGTCCATCAAGTCAGTGATGCCATCCAGCCATCTCATCCTCTATTGTCCCCTTTTCCTCCTGCCCCAATCCCTCCCAGCATCAGAGTCTTTTCCAATGAGTCAACTCTTCGCATGAGGTGGCCAAGGTACTGGAGTTTTAGCTTTAGCATCATTCCTTCCAAAGAAATCCCAGGGCTGAGCTCCTTCAGAATGGACTGGTTGGATCTCCTTGCAGTCCAAGGGACTCTCAAGAGTCTTCTCTAACAGGACAGTTCAAAAGCATCAATTCTTCGGCGCTCAGCCTTCTTCACAGTCCAACTCTCACATCCACACATGACCACAGGAAAAACCATAGCCTTGACTAGACGAACCTTAGCCGGCAAAGTAATGTCTCAGCTTTTGAATATGCTGTCTAGGTTGGTCATAACTTTTCTTCCAAGGAGTAAGTGTCTTTTAATTTCATGGCTGCAGTCACCATCTGCAGTGATTTTGGAACTTAGGCTGTACCATATTATTTGATTTGGCTAATGGGCAAAAGACAATATGATACAGAAACTTAGAAAGTATTTGCATTTCAGGATTTGCCCTGTGTTGCCGTGTGAACAAGCCTTGACTAACCTGCTGGGTAACAAGAAACTGTGGTGACCCAATTGCTCCTGTGACCTCAAGTGACAGTCTGCCAGCACACCTGTAAATGTGTAACACTAGATTGTATAATAATTAGCTAAACACAGATACATAAGCAAGCCCAGCTGACATCATTACTTGAATTTCAAGAAGGCAATGGAATAAATGGGTACTGATACATGAACAAGTGACTTATAATGGAAAATAAGTATAATGGAGATGGTCCATATCTGGGTCATGCTAATGCCAAGGAGGTTATGCAGGAAATAGGAAACGAATAGGCTGACATCATTCCCATTGAATGGACAGGAATTCTGTTGACTGGAAGATATATGGCTCCTTGAATAAAAGGAGTACTGAATAAGTGAGTTACTTATCCATTACAGTGCCCCATACATTGTAATTAGATTTGTAATTTGTAGAGTCCACCATAGTGCAACGTTACTTTAAGCAGACATATATATAAATATGTTATTTAAAGAGGTTCAGTCATTTTCCAATTATATTCACCATCTAATCTACAGGCTTTTATCATGGCTCCTTTAAATAGGGATCATGGTTGCAACCCTTTAAAGGACAATCAAAGAGCAATGGTTTCTTGCTAATGGACTATTGCATTAGTGAATACATTGCAAATAGTAAGGTAGGTGTATTACAGCACACTAATGTGTAGACGAGTTATATCTAGTGCAATCTGTAATGTATTTTTAAGTTTGTGCTTTAAATTATAATGCACAAGTTTCTAAAACTTTAATATTCAAGATTGCTACATGAGATCAAAGCTTCAGTGTTATGGAACAAACTATGCCTCTCTCCAATATTTGTTAGTTGAACCTATAACCCCAATATGATATTTGATGGTAGTAACTTTAGATAGGTAACTAAGGTTAAATAAAGTCATAAGGATGGAACCCTAATTGAATTGAACTAGTATCCTTAAAAGGAGGAAGAGACACAAGTCATCTCTTTCTCTCCACACAAGCACAGAGGAAGGACATATGAGATCACAGCAAGAAGGCAGACATCTAAAGTCCAAGGACAGAGGTCTCACTGGGCATCAATTCTGCAAGGATCATGATTTTGGATTTCCAGCCTCCAGAAAAAATGGTTTCTCCTGATGAAGCCACTAAGTCTTTTATACTTTGTTACAGCAGCCTGAGTATAGTAATATCCTCCTTCTCAGTTAAAATGGATTGTTACAGCTTCCTTAACATGGGCTCTGGCTTTTTACCCATTCCACTCTACTTTGTTGTTGCTAGGAAAAGCATGATGGTTGTCTTCCTGGAACCTAATTAGAGTCTGTAGATCATTTAAATTAGACATTTTAATGAAATATTGAGTAATGGAAAATTCATTATGGCTAAACCCCATAAAAATGACAATTACGAGTTTACTAATCCATCAATAATATTTATGCTTCTATAATGTGCTTAAAATAAACTAAATGGTAAGTGTTAGTTTTTAAATTCCACATGCATTCTGAATATTTGTGTCTAGACTTAGAAAAATTGAGAGCATATTGAAGTGAAGATAAATTTCTATGTAAGGTACAATAGGTCTGCCTGGTTTAGCTTTGCATACACTTGAAAATTAATATTATTGCAAAGTGGAAAAGCAATGGGACACTAAGTTAAACTATGGACTTGGGGTGATTATGATATACCAATGTCGGCTAATCAACTGTAACTAATGTGCCACTCTGAATGAATAAATAAATTTCTGGATTAATAAATTAGGTTGATATATATATACTAACCTAGTTTATGTACCAACTTAGTGACTAAACAGCAACATAATATGCTGTTAAGTTGCTAAACTGAGTCGGACTCTTTGTAGCCCAGTGAACTATAACCAGTTCGTTACTCTGTTCCTGGAATTTCCCAGACAAGATTACTGGAGTGAGTTGCCATTTCCTTCTCTAGTGGGGGGTCTTCCTGACCCAGGGCTTGAACCTGCTTATTTTGGCAGGCAGTTCTTTACCAGTGAGGCACCTCAGTTCAGTTCAGTTCCATTCAGTTCAGTACCTCAGTCATGTCTGACACTTTGCAACCCATGGACTGCAGCATGCCAGGCCTACCTGTCCATAACCAACTCCCAGAGCTTACTCAAACTTCTGTCCATTGAGTTGGTGATGCCATCCAACTGTCTCATCCTCTGTCATCCCCTTCTTCTCCTGCCTTCAATCTTTCACAGCGTCAGTCTTTTCCAATGAGTCAGTTCTTCACATCAGGTGGCCAAAGTACTGGAGTTTCAGCTTCAGCATCAGTCCTTCCAATGAATATTCAGGACAGATTTCCTTTAGGATGGACTATTTGGATCTCTTTGCTGTTGGAGTTTTCTCCAACACCACAGTTCAAAAGCATCAATTCTTCTATATCTTCCCCTCAGTTATTTTCCTGTGGATTTAAAACTGCTCTCTCTCTCTCTCTCCCAATCTAATTTATTGGCTTTCTAGGTGCCTCAATAGAGAGTCCCAGAAAAACAACTGCTTCTGATTTATTGACTATGCCAAAGCCTTTGGTGTGTGGATCACAGGAAACTGTGGCAAATTCTTAACGTGATGGGAGCACCAGACCACCTGACCTGCCTCCTGAGAAATCTGTATGCAGGTCAGGAAGCAACAGTTAGAACTGGGCATGAATAACAGACTGGTTCCAAATAGGAAAAACGTACGTCAAGGCTGTATATTGTCACCCTGCTTATTTAATTTATATGAAATGCTGGACTGGATGAAGCACAAGCTAGAATCAAGATTGCCAGGAGAAATATAGATAACCTCAGATATGCAGATGACACCACCCTTATGGCAGAAAGTGAAGAAGAACTAAAAAGCCTCTTGAAGAAAGTGAAAGAGGAGAGTGAAAATTTTGCTTAAGACTCAACATTCAGAAAGCTAGAATTGTGGCACCTGGTCCCATCACTTCATGGCAGATAGATGGGGAAACAGTGGAAACAGAGACAGACTTTATTTTTAGGGGTTCCAAAAATCACTGCAGATGGTGACTGTGGTCATGAAATCAAAAGACCCTTACTCCTTGGAAGAAAAGTTATGATCTACCTAGACAGCATATTAAAAAGCAGAAACATTACTTTGCTAACAAAGGTCCATCTAGTCAAGCTATGGTTTTTCCAGTAGTCATGTATGGATGTGAGAGTTGAACTATAAAGAAAGTTGAGTGCCAAAGAAGAATTGTCTCATAGTGACAAGAGATTACATTTATAATGTTAATTTTTTACATATCAAATTTAAAAATGTCATAAACCACAGGGGGAAAGAGAGCAATGTGTAGTGTAGTTATTACCATGCAAATACATGGATGATCTAGCATTCCAAAAGCTGTTTTGTCATTGTATTTATTCTAAGTCACATATTAAGCACCAATAAAATTATAGCTTCTGTCTCAAAAATGTTATTTCTGAGATATCTGAGTATATCTTCATCGCACAGAAGGTGAAATGGGTTAAAAAGTGTTCCTGCTCAGGGTGATTAGAAACATTATAGATTAGTGAAAATGATGCATGTTTTAATGAAGGCCATAGAAATGTTAAGGGGCAGAGAATAGTTTATTCATGAATCACTGGGATTAAGAGGCCTCTAAGAGAGGAAAAGTTCTCTAATAGAGGAAAGAATCTAAACGAGCAGTGTGCCAGGACAACAAATGAGATATGGGGAACTTATGTATAAAGAGATTTTCTCATTAGCAGAGAGAAACCAATAAGCAGTGAAGTTATACATAATAGAAGAAGAAGAGTAAACTTCTGCCTAAGGCTTTGGCTGACTGTGTGGTGGGAACTGAGTAGAAATCTGTCAAAACCACACAACACTTTCAACCCAAGCTCTTCTTAACACTGAGGCAGGAAGGATTACCATACTGAGATCCAACATTTCCTGTCTAAAGCACACTTTTCTTCACTTGTATAGCATTATGTGCATAAATTCTCGCAGCTTCTGCCATGTTGCATTGAAATAATTTTTCTAAATGTCTGTCTTTTATGTCACATCAAGTTCCACCAAAGACCAATGAGTAAGATTTTTTTTTTCATTGTCTCTCTAGCATCTGGCACATGATCTGATGGTCAAAAGAGGCTCATCAATGTTGAAGGAATAAACTGTGAATTCATCCTGTAATTAACTAAATAACTATTTTCCCTATTCTCCTTGGATGTAGTATGGATAAATGGTATTTTTATAGAACTTCAAAGACATTAAATATAAATAGTATAAACACCTAAACTCCAAAACTGGATCACAATAAACTGTGGAAAATTCTGACAGAGATGGGAATACCAGACCACCTGACTGGCCTCTTAAGAAACCTTTATGCAGGTCAGGAGGCAACAGTTAGAACTGGACAGGGAACAACAGACTGGTTCCAAATAGGAAAAGGAGTACGTCAAGGCTGTATATTGTCATCCTGCTTATTTAACTTATATGCAGAATACATCATGAGACATGCTGGGCTGGAAGAAGCACAAGCTGGAATCAAGATTGCTGGGACAAATATCAATAATGTGGATGACACCACCCTTATGGTAGAAATTGAAGAGGAACTAAAAAGCCTCTTGATGAAAGTGAAAGAGGAAAGCGAAAAAGTTGGCTTAAAGCTCAACATTCAGAAAACGAAGATCATGGCATCCGGTCCCATCACTTCATGGGAAATAGATGGGGAAACAGTGGAAACAGTTTCAGACTTTATTTTTTAGGGCTCCAAAATCACTGCAGATGGTGACTGCAGCCATGAAATTAAAAGACGCTTACTCCTTGTAAGGAAAGTTATGACCAACCTAGATAGCTATTGAAAAGTAGAGACATTACTTTGCTGACTGAGGTCCATCTAGTCAAGGCTATGGTTTTTCCAGTAGTCATGTACGGATGTGAGAGCTGGACTGTGAAGAAGGCTGAATGCGGAAGAATTGATGCTTTTGAACTGTGGTGTTGGAGAAAACTCTTGAGAGTCCCTTGGACTGCAAGGATATCCAATCAGTCCATTCTAAAGGAGATCAGTACTGGCTGTTCTTTGGAAGGAATGATGCTAAAGCTGAAACTCCAGTACTTTGGCCACCTCATGCGAAGAGTTGACTCACTGGAAAAGACTGATGCTGGGAGGGATTGGGGGCAAGAGGAGAAGGGGACAACAGAGGATGAGATGGCTGGATGGCATCACCGATTTAATGCACATGAGTTTGAGTGAACTCCGGGAGTTGGTGATGGACAGGGAGGCCTGGCGTGCTGCGATTCATGGGGTCGCAAAGAGTCGGACACTACTGATCAACTGAACTGAACTGAAACTCTGAAAGGGCCCTAGAGATAAGTGGGCGATCTAATGTTTCCTCTTTTAAAATGTTTTTAGCCATGGTATTTTATAACTTTATTCTTAAACCAATCTATTCATTAAACCAGACTTTTTTGATTTTTGAAATCTGAATGAACTTTTAGATTCATAATTGATTTAATTTTTGGCTTTCTTATGTATCAGTCAGTTCAGTTCATTCAGTCGCTGAATCATGTCCGACTCTTTGCGACCCCATGAATCACAGCACTCCAGGCCTCCCCTGTCAATCACCAACTCCTGGAGTCCACCCAAACCCATGTCCATTGAGTCGGTGATGCCATCCAGCCATCTCATTCTCTGTCGTCCCCTTCTCCTCCTGCCCCCAATCCCTCCCAGCATCAGAGTCTTTTCCAATGAGTCAACTCTCCACATGAGGTGACCAAAGTACTGGAGTTTCAGCTTTAGCATCAGTCCTTCCAATGAACACAGGACTGATCCCCTATAGGATGGACTGGTTGGATCTCCTTGCAGTCCAAGGGACTCTCAAGAGTCTTCTCCAACACCACAGTTCAAAAGCATCAATTCTTTAGCGTTCAGCTTTCTTCACAGTCCAACTCTCACATCCATACACGACCACTGGAAAAACCATAGCCTTGAGTGGATGGACCTTTGTTGGCAAAATAATGTTTCTGCTTTTGAATATGCTATCTAGGTTGGTCATAACTTTTCTTCCAAGGAGTAAGCATCTTTTTATTTCATGGCTGCAATCACCATCTGCAGTGATTTTGGAGCCCCCAAAAATAAAGTCTGACATTCTTTCCACTGTTTCCCCATCTATGTATAAACAAATACAAATCTCTGCTTGTATTCTGTGCTTCCAGTCTTTACCGTTAATATGTTGAGTGAATCATTAGCTAAGTGAAGTACTTAAATATCAGGATCAAGTACTTCAGTGACATTAATTAAAAATTAAAAAAAAGAAATATCAAATCATGTAATTTGTTTGGATTCCAATTTACTCTGAGATGCAAACATACCCACTTATTTTTCATAATTTAAATTATAAGCTAATAGAAAAATACATAATATGACTATATCTAAAAACTAAGAAGAAAGTTGTTATTGTATAAAATTAAATACTCTAAAAATAAGAAAAGATTTTAGTCTGAAATAGAATATGCTGTAGAATATTTTAAAATGTTTTTATTGTTGCTGGAGATTTTTAAATGACACTTAGGAAATTCAGTATATTTTATTACCAAAACAGCACTGCTATGATTCTGCATTAGACTAAATAAAAATTGTTGAATGAACCAAGTATACACAGGTTTGATTCTCACAGTTTTAGGAAAGATTTTTGAGAGAGAGAACACACACACACACACACACACACACACACACCCCGAGGTATATGTTAGAGATATTTTAATTTGAATATTTTCTTTTGTATGATGGAATTATTTTTCTTGTTTAGAAAAAAATCTACTTTAAGGAAAAGGGTTGGTTTCTATTAATTAACTCTCATTACAATATTTTCTAGGAGCATGGCACACAGAAAAATATATTAGATGGATTTGAAAAAACTCATTGAATTATACACTTGGAAAAAGATATAGGTATATGTTCCTTCATCTATCACCTGATAAATAAGCCCTACATGGTACCAAACTGGCTCCTTTAATTTAAGTCTCTGTTCAAAAAACAGAAAAGCCTCACTACATCTTAAGCCAGCCCTCTTCAATTTATAACATGTTCTAGGTTTTTATAGAATAGTGAAATCTGTTTTCTCTTTTAATTTATTTTTATTCTTTAAATATTTGTCTACTTGCATAATTTTATTTTATTATAAATTATTTTTAAATTTAAAATAAATATTTGAAACATAAAAAATACTGTACAGCAAGTCCTCTAATATTGTTTTAGATTATATACTATATATCTGTGTGTATTAATTAAAATAAAATTATAGATACAGGAGGAAAGGTCAGCTGAGTACTTTTCATCATATTATTACCTCACTCCCTTTCTCCCTAGAATTAACCATATCTTACATTATTTGGTCATTCTTCCATCTTTCATAATTTATTTGTTCAAATAAATAGTTGCTGAATGCCTTTTATAAGCCTAGCATTCTCTTAGACACATAATGGAGAGCAGAGTATTGCATATAAAAGATTTACAAAAATAACTCAAATGTTTTTAATCACAAAATGTATACAATCATTAAAACATGCTTTCATTGTTTTTAAATATTTTTATTGATGACAGAATCATATGTCTGTATTTCTATTTATTTTTAGCAACTTTAAAATTATTTTTTCTAAATGTAAAGTTTTTAATAAGTTTACAGGTAAAAGACATTCTGATGGGAAGCTAACAAGAAAAGAAAAATAGTGAATCTGGCCATATGTATTTGCCTAAGTATATATTTTTGTCAGTGGTGGAGAAAAAGATACACTGAAAAGGATTATGTGTATATAATATATATTACACACACATATATATGTATACACACACACATATATATACATTTCCACCTCCGTTTCTTGCCTTTAAAGGGGCCATTTCTGTAATTGAAAGTCACATTACCAGGAATATGTGTGAACCAGATAGGATCATATTAATATTACATCTAATTTTATTACTATCTTACTATTTTATAAACCCCATACTGGAATGGATAGCATAATAGTGATTAGAGACTCTTAGCTGCTAATCAGCAAGGACAATATTAAATAATATTTGTAATATATAAGGTGATTTCTGGCTGTAATGAAAACAATGACCTTCTGAAAGCTGTTTGCTTTAATATTTTAAAGATGTTTCTTATGATTTCAAAACTAAACTATTTACTAAAATGATTAAATTTAAAATGAATTTTTTCAGTTTTTAAACCTACCCTTTAAAATTGTACAAATCCATATTATGATTAAATAAGCAGACCAAGAGGTGTGAGAAGAAAGCATGTGTATTGTATTCATCTATTGGTGATCTCTTAATTATACAAATGAAACCAAAGGAATTCTGTGATATTTTTTTCTTTTGTAGAGAAATTTTGGGAATTAAAAATAGTGATGGTCTTTGAAAAACAAGGAACTGATTACATGCTTAGTCAATAAGTAGAGAATGGTTGGTTACATGTTATGTTTTGTTCATTTATTTCCCCAGCTGCATTTACAAGATTTCCTTTGAAACTATAGTAAAATGAGATGGTCTCTGGGTAGAAAATAGAGAAAACCAGTGTTTTCTGTTTTCCATAATGATCCAGGACTGCAGTGTGTGATGTACAAGCAGGCTCTGAGTTGCAAGGAGAATGAGGGCACAAAGGAAAGATTTTCTGTGATGGAGGTTATAATTTACTTTAAGAAAGTTCTCATATGAGGGGGACTAACCTGGATGTGTGCATAGGGGCCCGGCATTTTAGGAAAGGTTGCTAGAAAATGTTCAAATAAGAGTAGCAGAGGAAGAAGGACTATGGCCTTCTATATTTCCCTTTCTCAAAGATTCTGTTCGTCATCCTCATAACAGACATTTCTGCTGAAATTTCTGGGTCATTTATATAAGAAAATCAACACATGGACCTAGTCAGGAAAAGTGTGCGTGTGTGCCAGGTTGCCTCAGTCATGTCCAGCTCTTTACAACCCTATGGGCTGTAGCCCACTGGGCTTCTCTGTCCACGGGATTCTCCAAGCAAGAATATTGGAGTGAGTTGCCATGCCCTCCTCCAGGAGATCTTCCTGACCCAGGGATTGATTCTGCTTCTCTTAAGTCTCTTTACCTCTAATGACACCTGGGAAGCCCACCTCACACCAACTCCCATGGTCCTTCATGACTAGAAGAGAGCTTCAGCCTGTCACCCTGACTTCATCTGAGTTTGGATATCAGAATACTCATGTTGGAGAATGACGCATCTAGCTCATTTGCAGCAAAGTGAACTGTGTCTGAATACTGTGCTAGAAAACCTCCTGGTTTTCTGCTATTGGCTGAGTTAACGTTGCCCCCTTAATTCTCAGCAGCTCTTGGCATTTGAATGTAGACTAAGAAGAGAAAGGATCATTTTACCAAATGTACTTTGGTCCCATCATGAATCTGCAATTTCTGCATGGAATAGCGAGGCTCAGCACTGAAGCAAAGTCTGCTCTGGAGAAAAGACTCTGGGAACTCTGCTTACCTTTTTCTGTTTTAGGGAGAGGTGTCGAACAAACAAACAATTAAACAAGGTCTTCACGGCAAAATATGATAATAAAGATTAAATATGCTAACAGCCTCTTTGACCAAAAATTGTGAATTAAGCTAAGCAGAATGTAAGCAGAACGTAAGCACACAGATTATGTTTGCACATGAACGCGTGTGCGTGCACACATGCACATACACACACACTCACACTCACACTCACACGCACACACAGAAATTTTCCTGGTCAGACAGACTATAGAAATAGTTTACTAACATAGTTTCTTTTCTGTATTTTATAACTTATATTAAGTAGATATTTTCCTTGGTGACTTAAAACTGAGAAAAGGAAAATACACATAAACACCCAAGATAATAAAACAAGGGCAAAGTCTGCTGAATACTTTCAATATCCCTATCATTAGAAAATATAAGAAAATAGCAGTGATCTAAACCCTTTTTTTCATTTCTATTTTGTTTCTTTTTCTTGCCTTCCACATTTTTGGATAGTAGATTTGCTCTTTTTGTACTAGAGATTTTATAAGGGGAAGCCAGCATATTTTTTTTAAGTGTAATCAATTTTTTTTTTATAATATGCTATTAGATTTTTGGATTTACACAAGCACATATATGCATACACACACATATCTCCATCTCCACATTGAATGCTGCTGCTGCTAAGTCACTTCAGTCACGTCCGACTCTGTACAACCCCATAGACGGCAGTCCACCAGGCTCCCCCGTCCCTGGGATTCTACACTGGAGTGGGTTGCCATTTCCTTCTCCAACACATGAAAGTGAAAAGTGAAAGTGAAGTTGCTCAGTCGTGTCCGACCCTCAGCGACCCCATGGACTGCAGCCTTCCAGGCTCCTCCGTCCATGGATAGACATGGTTAATTTGAAAAATTTAAATTACTTGGAATCGTATTATATATTTTATATAGATAATTCATTTAATACAGAGTTTTTGGAACACTCTCCATTCTATCATAGAGGTTTGTGAAGCTGAGATCTGAGATTTCAAATGAGTGCAATTTTTCTGCATTTTTGTGAGAATCAAAGAACTTCATTGTGATTCAAACAGAATGACAAAGGTGACTTAAGGGTTTCATTTTTTTTTTGACTTTTCAGGGAGTGCTCTCTTTGTTACATAGCCTTAAAGAACTCCCTTTCTATAAATCTGACAGTAGATTATTTGCCTTAAATCTAAGAGGCCTAACCGCTTGGACTTTAAAAGTCCTGCATCAGTCTGACTTGGCATCATACTGGGTTGAGTCAAAAGGCCAGACACTATTTCATTGGGAAAGAAAAATTATCATGTCTGAGTACCAGGAATAAGGATTCTAAATATGGACGGGTCTAACTCATTCAACATTTCAATAATGGTCAAGTGACACATGCAGGGTGGGTTCACCCTCTACAGCTGGAACTTTAGTTCTTTGGAAAGATGCAGATTTGTGAAGATAAATGACATATCATTTTGGGGGAATGAATGGAATGTCTAACTCAGACAGAAACCTTTCCGAAATCTTAACCATTATATCATTTTTTTACTTAAATGTCTAATTCTCTTCATGCAACAAAAGCCACTGCAACACGGCCACCCACTGACCTCACACATATTTATTCTTGATATAAGTTTCATACCTTCATGTTTAAAATATCACTATAAATAATCTATATTTAATCTCCTTTGATAATTGCATTTGCAGTTTTTTGTGAAAAACTATTGAGAACATATGGAAAATAAATTGGTTTAAGCAAAAATTAAATGAATATGTATATTGAAACGAAATGATCAGGATTGCATAAAATAAATGATATAATATCTTCTATGTATAGCTCCTCACTAAGGCAATAGACTAAGCGCTAATGACAGAGTCAATAAGAGTAAGATAATACATTACTATTGCTGATACCTCTGGTGCTACATAATTGACTACCTCTTGCACCATTGTCATAGGAGAAGCATTTCTAAAGGTATTCTTCTATACTTCTTTCTGTCCCAAAATACTTTGGAGGAGAATTGATATTCAGATAAGGAAGGGTCTTTTGCTTTGTTTACATGGTCTAAGAAAATAGGATGATATTCATTTCATGTAGTGAATTATAGTATCTCTTTGATCAATCAGAAAACAAATTGTCTGGCACTGTACCTAAAATCCTGAATTGAGACTTGTCCTACAACAACGATGAATAAAAGTACATATAGATGAACAATTTCTGCATGAGGTAAAAGCAAACTCTTAAAAACAAAGTAGTAAATTTAAGATGATTGATAGAAGCAGCAATAGCATGGTTAATTGTTATGTCTTATTATTTTCATATTTGGAGAAATCAAAAAAAGCTGAATCTATTTGTGCTAAGCATGTGGGTGGGTGCATATTTTGTTTCAAATACAGAGATCAAACAATGGCTAAGGTTTAAAAAGAGATGAAATTCTAGCAGAAAATAGGATTTTCAGGAAAAATGATAATTTTGTTTTGATTGAAGTATAGCTCACTAATGGACTTTCGTGAAATATATTCTTCAGATTTTATCACTAATTTAAACTACTCATCAGGTTTCATCAGAAAAATGTAATCAGATAAGATTTCCAACTTACTTATATTTTTATCTAGCATCTACTGTATATCCGGCTGAGTGAAAGAAGCTAAGTATATAGCAATAAGCAAAATATAAATGGTTCTTTAAGATTTATTGAAATTAATTTTCACTTAACAATAAAAATTTGCTAATGTAAATTTTTCTATGACTTATGAAATGCTTTTAAAAACATTATATAATTGATCCTTTTTATGATCCATGAAACAGTATAAACAGTTATCATTATTTCCATGTTATATGTGAAGTAATAAAACTCCAAGAACTTAAGTAAATTTACAAACATTTCTGGCTTCTAAGTAGTGGATTTGGGACTTAATGTAATTCTATATTTACTGCCTCATGCTTTGCAGTTGCTCTCTGTAAGGTAAAAAATACCTGTTAATTGTCTAGATCCTCTACACTTTTTTTTTTTCTTTAGCAGGAAGTCCTTATAATGTCTTCCATTCTAACATATAGAGTTACATTATTCATACAATTTTAATTAATTATATACAAATTTATTCACAGAATGATAGAATATTATGGGAATGTATTAAGTCTGGTCCAACTCCCTCAGATAGATAAAAACATCAATAGCCTCAAATACTAAACAATTCATTTTTAACTTTTTAAAAGACTCCGACAGACTATTTACTTGAGTGTTCTAGATTTAGACATCCTTGAAAAAAAATTAATTATTTTGAATACAACTTAAATCTATCATTCCTTGCCTGAAAGTTGAGAATGATTGATAAAATCTTGTTAAAATGTTACCATCTATCTAGAGTACAATATATTTCATCTCTGACCACTCCAAATGTTAATAAACCATTTAACTCTGAATATTTATATCAATTTTTGAAGTCTGTATTACACAGAGTAGAATATGTTGAATCTTATTTTACATTCATCATTAGGGTTTTATATGCTTAAATTCCACAAATGGTAGACATAATAAGGATTTCTGTCTTGCAGTATATACATCTTTATCTCACCACACATTAAAGATGATGTTTTATTTGAATGATCTCTCAAATGGATTATATAAAGACAGAAATCCAGAATTATATTTAATTTCCCATTTTCCTATTTTGGCTTTAAACTAAGGCCTGTTATAACCAATATTTAGTAAGGAAATCTTAGAGGCTATGCCTAATTCAGCTAACAAACTCAAGTCCTGTTACTCTCCATAGCTCCCTTGGATTAATATCATTCTAATTCATAGACGTATGCATTTCCAAAATCCACACATTTTGTTTCAAAGTGGTACCTGGAATCATTACAACTATTTGATAAACACCATTTTGTACATTGTAGTAGTTAGACAATAATCAAGAGACAATATATGGCAGAAAATTTTAAGTGCTATAACAGCAGAAGTACAGAATTTTGAAAGGAAAAATGTGTATTTTTGTATTGATTAGAAAAAACTTTATGGAGGATCTTTCAGGTAAACCTTGGAGGATAAGTAGCCGTGAGCCATAAGTATCATGAAAAATATATCATATGGGAAATAATTGTTATTATCATTCACAGGTTTAGACAGGATTACATTCTTTTATTGCCATTATTTTTCTTTTTTAATCATTACAACACTGTCCAAAAAATGGAAAGCTACTTTAGCTGTTCATGTCAAGGATGAGTGATATAGAGGAGTGCATGATAGACAGAAAGTAAAAAGAAATGTTTTGCCCTAGATTTTATTTCTAATCAGACTTTGATGTTCATTAAATCTGTGTAGGCTCTCCAAAATTCAGTTTCCACATCTGAAAAGTAAATGAGTTAATATTCACTAACCCCCCCCCACCAGAACACATATTCAATCTTTATAATATTTCAAAAAGGTTTACAATTATCTTTTCTGCTTTCTCATTTTTAATATAACCTGGTGTTTTAATCTCAGGGTCTTTTTCATTTCTCTTTGCATATGTCTCTACATAAGCCTGAATTTCACAGTGATTGGTATTCACTCCACTCTCTTCTAACTTGACCCATTGGAACTGAGCCAGCTGGAAACAAGAAAAGCATAAGTGCTAAAAGTACAGGATGAGTTTGGGTAATTGACATTTGTAAGAAGTTTGTAAGAAGTTAGACAGAAATGTACAAAAGTGGCATAAGAAGGTAAGGATGTAACATGTTTTATCAAATTCCAACTTACCCCAGCCATCCTGTCCTGGTTAAGGGCATTAGTGATGGTGGAAAATTGAGAAGCCCATGTGAAGTTCACGGTTCAGAGACTACAATCACGTTAAAATACTGAGACCTAATCATGGGACTGCAGAATACTCTCCCCCATGTCCTCTTACCATCCCATTACTAAGGGTCTTCTTGAGAAATTTCTTTTTAACTAGTGCCTGTCCAACTATAAAAGAAAAATCACTAAGTATACTAAACAGCAAAAAAGTTTGAAGAGACAAAGCAAACATCAAAAGCATACCTAAATATGGCATAAGTGTTAGAATTATCAGAATCAGACATCTAACAACTCTTCCAGATGATTCTGATGCACATGTAAGTTTGAAAACCACTGGTCTATAGGACTGATATGGATACTAAATTTACTATATGTGATTTCTCTTTTTTTTTTTTTGGTCAATTCACTCACAATTCTTCTCAATATAAGCTTCAAGTAATTTCCATTCGCTCTATTCCTGTTATCCTTACCTATACAAAGATGCCATAAATCCCTTGAGTGGTATATCATGTATGTCTTTTATATCCTTCATGACCTAAAAGGGTGCTGCTAAAGAAATATTCACTAAGTTTTTAGTGAAAGAAAAGTCAATGACTTGACACATCTACTATCTAAGGCTGGTTTTGCAGACAACTTTTCTGCAGTCTGACCTGGATAGAGCACTGCTCTCTGGATGATGCTGAATGTCAATGTAAAGACCTCTAAGTTCCATGAACCAGAGAAGACTCCCATTTATCCAGAGACATCATGTCCCACTTAAGGTTATCTAAGCCAGGAAACCCTATTCTCTCTCTTGTTGTTATATAGCAAGTATACAAAAGAGAGGAGACAAAATAAATTTGATATATTGGAATGTAGCAGTTTAATATAAGCTCTGATAAAAGTTTGATGGAGGATGCGCTGTAAGTGTTTGATAAAAACTGAAGGTCCTGACTAAGCAATTGGTACCTTTCATTAATCAGAGTTATTCCTCTTGCTCACTGGAGTTGACTGAATGTAATTACCCTAGGAAAAATAGCAATAGTTCAGGTCAATCCTTTTCTTATTCTGAAGCACCCAAAATGAATAGGTGCTTGGATAATACCCAGAACTTGTTCATTTCTCTAATTCACTTTTGCCCATTTGAAATCCTGACTCCTGTAAGAACCAAAGAATGTAGCTTTCCAGTAGACAGTCCATCTATAATTGTACATACTTTGCAAATAAAAATTAAAACCTGTGCTCAGATTATGCTTTCTTCTTGCTTATCCAAAATGAAAATAGACTCAATTTGAATATCCAGATTCATCAGATGCAAATTGCAATTTGTTAAGGCGTTGCTATGTTCACTCGGAGAAGGCAATAGCAAGCCACTCCAGTACTCTTGCCTAGAAAATCCCATGGATGGAGGAGCCTGGTAGGCTGCAGTCCATGGGGTCGCTAGAAGTCGGATGTGACTGAGCGACTTCACTTTCACTTTTCGCTTTCACACAATGGAGAAGGAAATGGCAACCCACTCCAGTGTTCTTGCCTGGAGAATCCCAGGGACGGGGGAGCCTGTTGGGCTCCTGTCTATGGGGTCGCACAGAGTCGGACACGACTGAAGCGACTTAGCAGCAGCAGCAGCAGCATGTTCACTTGTCTTATCAGTCTTCATGTAGTTAATTTGTATGATGAGTTAGAGATATTTTGTTACTGATTAATGGAAAACAGGCCAAGAGAGGTTAATTAAATTTAACAGGTAATATACACAGCTAGTAAAGAACATTTTAAAAAGTTAAATTTATATATATTGTGGCAGAGAGCTTGATTTCTTAGTGATATCTTTGACCAATGTGAGCATTTATTTCTTCAGAAATTTTAGAGGATATAGCTTCAGGTGCCTTCAAGATATTTTTCAACTTAAAATTATTTTTTGGTGGAAACCTTGAGTTTTTGGCTTCCCAGTAGCAATTTTATTTAGTGCTCCTTTATTGATCAAGTCTCCTGTGACTTTTCTATTTACTTCTCTGATGGAGGGAGAGAGGGATGTTTGCTAACCTGGTTGTACACTCCATGCATTGACCTTTTAGTATCCCTTCTGGTTTTAGTTGTTGGAGAATGTTCTCTTACCACCTGCTTTTGTTTGTACTCTCTGAACCACTGTTTGCACTTAATTTTAAAATGTCTCCTTCCATTATCTTCTCTAGTTTTCCAATCATTTTTATGCCATTTTCTTTTACACCTTTGCTACTTTCCAATTCATCTAAAACTATACATAGAGAGAGAATATGAGAAATGATGCCAACTGAAAGTGAACCCACAAAGGGGGAAAAAAGGAGAAAAAAGCTAAAGGACAGAAGCATCAAAAAGATTGAAATACAAGAAACAAGGAGTTTAGAAAAAATTTTAGACCTACAAATGCTCTTAGAAGTAAAGGAAATAGAGTGAAATTGGGGAAAATAACATAGTAGAGAGTTTGTAACAGCAATTGCATGGTAAAGTTGCTATAGATTTGCCATTAAACTCTAGAAAACTAAATTGTGTTTCAAACTGTCTTCACATAAATAAGAGATAAGAAATTGATTGACTTTCTGTTTAATGAGAGAACAAATATGCAAAGACACGGGCAACTTATTTTTTATTTCTCATAGTTCTGTATAATTGGAATTTGACCTAATAGTTCTACCTAATAGTGTAAGTATGAGGTGGACTTTTGATAAGAGAAGATGTCATATAAAAAGAGGTGTTTGTGAGAGGATAGGGTTAATTTCCAGAGAAAGCAATGGCATCCCACTCCAGTACTCTTGCCTGGAAAATCCCATGGATGGAGGACCCTGGTAGGCTGCAGCCCATGGAGTCGCTGAAGGTCGGACACGACTGAGCGACTTCACTTTCACTTTTCACTTTATGAATTGGAGAAGGTAATGGCAACCCACTCCAATGTTCTTGCCTGGAGAATCCCAGGGACTGGGGAGCCTGGTGGGCTGCCGTCTATGGGGTCGCACAGAATCGGACACGACTGAAGTGACTTAGTAGCGGCAGCAGCAGCAGCAGCAGCAGCAGGGTTAATTTCTCTCTCAGGCTAGGCTGATTCAGAATAAAAATTGATGACACAGAGAAGGCTGAATATTCAGATTCATGTCTCTCTGACTTCAAAGCCAGAGGCAGATTCAGCTTATATGAAATATGAACCTTACAACATTAAGCAAAATAAATCAAAATTTAAAATGATAATAATTATGAGAATATTTTGGAATAAGAACAGAAAGCAAAATGTGCATATTTTAATAAGCTGTGCAAACATAATAGGCATTACAGAATACAGAAAAAATAAAATTTTATTTAAATAACAGTCTCATATACCTCCACAAGACCTTTTTTTCTATATTTTTTGACTTCATAGGCACATTACAAAGATCTTATATTATCATGTTTTATGACCATCATAGAAAATGCATTCAGTCTTTCCATTATCTAGGTTGACCATATTTGTCTTTTTAAAAAGATTTTGTAGAAGATTTTTGAGCTTAACAACTCACTATTAGTATATTAGTCTGAAAGTCTGATAGCTCAGTTATACAAAATACTCCAGATAGGGTGGCTGAAACAACAGAAATTTATCTTCTCACAGTTTTGGAATCAAGGAAGTCCAAGATAAAGTTATTGGTTTCTCTGGAGGATTCTCCTTGCTTTACAGTTGACTGCCTTCTTGCTGTGTCCTCATGTGGCATTTTCTCTGTGTGCACACATTTCTGGTGTCTCTTCCTTTTCTTATTAAAAAACCTGTCCTATTGAATTACCAGCCCACCCTTATGAACTCATTTAATCTCAACTTTCTCTTAAAGGTCCTATGTTCAAATACAGTCACACTGAGGGTTAAACTTGGAGAAGGAAATGGCAACCCACTCCAGTGTTCTTGCCTGGAGAATCCCAGGGACTGGGGAGCCTGGTGGGCTGCCATCTATGGGGTCGCACAGAGTCGGACACGACTGAAGCGACTTAGCAGCAGCAGCAGCAGAGGGTTAAACTACAGTGTATGGATTTTGGGGCACAAAATTCAGCCCATAGCAATTGATATTGTTAGGAAACTATTTCAAATTGTCATCAAATTATCTATCAAGATTTTTGCATATATGAGAAATATACATTTTTCATAGCATCTCTAGAAGTGTGTGCTCTATGATAATGGAAATTCTGATAAATTATATTTCCATAATTTCTATTAAAACTATTGATGGTGCATTTATAATTACATTTGGCACATTATCAAGTAAACTACAGATAGAAGATATTATAGCACATTCTTGAAAATAACAAACCAGAAAATCCATAAACTAATCACTCTACCCTCTCTCTGGACAGTCATAAGTGTTCTAGAATTTACTCATAGGAAATCTACAACATAATTTTAATTATACAGTGGCCCACATTACTTACCATATTTTTGCTACAGTGTCTGCTTAGTTTTATCTCATTCTCTTCTCATTCATTATTAATATTCTCCAGTCACACTTCCCTGGTGGCTCAGAGTTAAAAGCATCTGCCTCCAATGCGGGAGACCCGGGTTCAATCCCTGGGTCGGGAAGATCCCCTGGAGAAGGAAATGGCAATCCACTCCAGTATTCTTGCCTGGAGAATCCCATGGACGGAGATGCCTAGTAGGTTACAGTCCACGGGGTCACAAAGAGTCGGACACGACTGAGTGACTTCACCTTCACCAGTCACACTATTTTTTATTTCCTCTAACATATAAATTTCAAATCTAACTGAACATTTTTCCTGGTTGAAGTTTCTTCTCTCAAATCTTCATTACAACACTGCAACATGACTTTTGCAAGTGGCCTCTGCTCTCAGGAAAATTCATGCAACAAGGACAAAATTTACTTCCTGCCTGAAACAATACCAACTCTTCATATAAAATAGATTCTTTTTTTTTTTTTTTTTTTGCCTATTAAGACAATGTAGAATAGTGACAACTTAGACGTGAGGAAGAAATGAGACAACCCCCATAATCGCCTCAACTTGCTAATCGGAGAGATGTTCCTGGCAGTGGACCAGAGAAGAGTGGAGTTAGAGCCTGAGAGGTTCCCTGTGCTGAGGATTTGCACATGGAAGTCTAGGGAAGGCAAGGCGGGTATAATTTACCAGAGACAGCTGCAAAGGAAAAAAACAAAAAATCTGCAGAGTCCACTTCAGGTCTTTAACTTAGTACCTATTGGTGCATGTGTGAAAAGAAGCTAACTACCCAATGCCATGGAAAATCTACCAAAATGGAGCAGCAGATATAATGCTGGAACTTGCTTAGGGCTGAAAATAATTGATGTTACTATTAGCCAGGGTTGAAAATGTCATAAATTCATGGGCCCTTGAGTAGAATTGTCAGAAGAGTATTGCCTCAGTAGTGTGATAAAATCAGCCCAAGAACTAAGCATATTCTGGTCGTACTTAAAAGTTTAAAAGCAAGTCTCAAAATGATCAAACGCACTAAGTAACTGTTCAAACATGTTCTAAGTGTATGATAGAGAAAACTCAGTGAATGAGTGAGAATACAAAAGTATCCTGTTACTAATGTAGTAAAATTCATGGTGTTGCAAATATCAATAATAAACAGGCATATAATAAAACAGAAAAATATAAGCCATAATAAGGAGCAAAACAAATGAATAGAAATATATCCAGAAATTAAGCATATGGTAGAGTTAGCAGGAAAGCATATTGAAGCATTAATTATAACTTGAAGCCACATATCAAGGAAAAAGAGCAAAGATTAAACATATTAAGTAGAAAGATGAAAACAAATCCAAAAACAAACTGAACTTCTAGAGAGGAAAATGCCTGAATTTAAAAAATTGTATTGTTTGGATGAGATGATCAGGAGGTTTGAACTTAAAAATATAACAATAGAAATTATCCAAAACAAAGAGTAAAGAGATTTAAAAAGTAGAGAATAAACTGAGGAACAACTTCATGTGTATTAATACATGTTAAATTGAAGTTCCCAAGGGGAAGATTGGAACAAGAAAAACTGGGCTGATGTTTAATTTTTTAGCTAGTATTTTGTGAAGCCTATATTCTCTGTCATATGTTATCATTGATTTCCATATCCTATTACATTGGTGATCATCAGTGATTTGCCAAAGATTTCTTTAAACAACTGATGCAAAAAACAAAATAACATAAACCAAAATAACAAGCCAAAAACAAAATAACAAGTTTTTCCCAGTCTGTGTAGATGGTCTCTAGGTTGGGATACTAATTCACACCTCATCCAAGCAGTTTACAGTTCTGCCTTATCTTTCACTTCCTGCATATCCTTCCAAATATCTCCTGCTCATTCTTTTTTCCCCCAAGATTTTTAATTTACTGTTTGCTCTAACTGCTTTTCTTAACCTTAGGTGGTTATAGATATATTTGCTTTATTGATTTGACCGTGAAATTTCTCAGCTCAGCTTATTTGTTGCTTTGTGGAATTCTCTACTCTGCCATTTTCAGAAATATCACTGTTGGTTTTGCCATTTTCACTGAACATAGTCTCCTTGAGATTTACCTATGTTATTTGTATATCAATAATTCATTACTTATAATCATTGAGTAATATTCTATGAAATGGACATACCATACTTTGTTGAGCCAATCACCTATCAAGTGAACTTTATATTGCTTCCAGATTGTGGCTATTTGAAATAAAGATGCTGTGATCATTTAAATGAACCTAATTTTTCATTATTCTGGCATGAATGCTCAACATTGCAATTTCTAGATAGTGTGGTAATTGCAGGTTTAACATTATAAGAAACAGCTAGACTTTTTTTCAGAGTGGCTGTATCATATTATATTCATACCAACATTGGTAGGTGATGAAATTTCTCTACATCACCAGTATTTGATGTTGTCACTGCTTTTTCTTTTTTTTTCATTCATTTACTAGATATGTAGTGATATCTCATTGTCCTATAATTTATATTTCCATAATAGCTTATGATACTGAACATTTTTTCATGTATTTATTTGTTGTATGTTTATTCTCTTCAGCAAAATTTCAGTTTATGTCTGTGACCCATTTTCTAATTATGCTGATTTATTTTTCTATGGTTGAATTTTGAGTATTTAAAAATATATATTCCACATCCTGATCCTTTGTTGGAAATGTGGTTTTCAAGTATACTACCCTAGCCTCTAACTTTATTTTTAATACTCTTATCAGGATCTTTTGTAGAGAAAATTAATTTCATTTTGATAAAGTCCAATTTATCAA
>SJYT01018594.1:294937-418365 GCA_006410635.1 Cephalophus harveyi
ATCATGTACTTGATGACAAGTTTAAGAACTATTTGCTCAATTCTAGATTCTGACAATGTTCTCCTATGTAATTTACCAAAAATGCAGTAGCCTTATGTTTAAGGCTGTGATCAATTTGATGTTAATTTTTGTATTATAATTGAGGTTAGATTTATATCATTTTGTTTTCCTAGTAGATATTTGATTTCTCCATCATCATTTTTTTTTAAATACTATGCTTTCTTCATTGAATTGCTTTTCTAACTATGTCAAAAATTAGTAGAGCATGTTGTATGGGTCTATTTTGGAGTTCTCTATTCTTCTTCGTTTACATATGTATAGGTCTCTTCTGCTAATACTACCTTGTCTTGATTAGCTATGTAGTAGGACTTAATTCTTAGCATGATTACTCCCATTTTATTCTTCTCTTTCAAGATTGCGTTATCTATTCTAGGCTCTATACAATTCCATATAAATTTTAGAATGAACTTGTCTGTGTCTTAACAAAACCTTGCTGCTACTTTGATAGGAGTTGCATTAAATGTATAGGCCAATTTGGGGATAATTGATAACTTACTCTGCTGAATCATATATGGTATAATTTGTCTAATTTTTCACTGGTTTCCACAATTAGAAAATGTTTTCACATAGATAGAAATTTGGCTTTTAATAGTAATTTAATCTTTAGCAAAAATTTATGCAAATTTATTCATAAGGAAATTATCTCAGGAATATAATTTTGGCAGTTTGAAAGGGGCAGATGTTCTCTGTTTAGAATTTGGCTTATTTAAATGAAAGAGATAATGGGACACAGGGATCTTCTATGTCTAACATGAAGATCATGTAATCCTTCAGCTCATGAATCAGAAATAGCCTCCATTTATACTTCATATCATACTTTGTCTTCTTACAATGCTATCAAAATTTCCTTCAACAATTACAATTGATCTATTTCCTTGCTCCTCCATCTTGCTTGATTTAATTGTATCAAAAATAAAAAATCCAAACACACACAAACACAATCTGGCTATATCCATAATTCCATTTGCAAACTTTTTTATACTTGTTAGAGTCATTATTTTCTTACATGTAACTATAGTGCAAATGGTATTAAAACATAAAACTGCTTCATATTTTTCATCCAAAAATGATTCTTTATTCTCTCAAATTACAGTTTTCTTTTCTAAATAGGTGGAAGAACAATACATGACATATCCTGAGATAGGCATGTGATCTAAAATGATCAAATCAGATGGAAAGAAGCTTAAACACAAGCTTAAACATTTAAGTGAGGAGAGTTCTATCTCTGTTTTTTCTTCTATGTCTCTATAGCTCTCAGTCTGCCTTTCTATCTTATTCTTTTTTACTGAACAAGAGACTTTGGTCACAGCTGGTTCTGGAAGCCTTCTTGCAATACCTAAAGACAAAGATGCACACATAGATTAATACATCTTTCATTTATATAGGTTCAACCTATAGAACCAGGTATGTAATCATAATACTATTTATATTAAAATATATTATCTTTAAAAATTTGCTTTTAATTTCTTTGCTTTGACTTGTTTGCCATTTGTTATGAGTACTCCATGAGTAATTTCATCAGTGTAGATGGTTGATTTATTTGTGCTGTACTTAGTTGTTCAGTCGTGTACGACTCTTTACGACCCCATGAACTGTATAGCTCCCCAGGCTCCTCTGTCCATGGGGATTCTCCAGGTAAGAATACTGGAATGGGTTGCCATGGCCTGCTCCAGGGGATCTCCCCAACCCAGGGATCAAATCCAGCTCTCTTGCATTGCAGGCAGACTCTTTATTGTCTGAACCACCAAAGAAATCCAAGAATACTGAAGTGGCTAGCCTATCTGTTCTCCAGGGGACCTTCCCAAATCAAGAATTGAACCGTGTCTCCTGCATTGCAGGTGGATTCTTTACCAGCTGAGCTAACAAGGAAGCCCTGATTTATGTGTGATTCTTTCAAATCCTGACATCTTTTCTTTTAAAAATTCCTTCAATTTTTAATTTTGGTGTAATTCAAAATTTATACCAAAGATGCAAAAATAGTAAAAGGAATTCTCCACTCAAATTCGATCATTGTTCACATTTTGCCTTCGTGTTGTTTTGCTTCCTTATACTCTCTCTCAATATATTTATATTCAAAGTTCTTTAGCTATGCCAAGGAGAAGGAAATGGCAACACACTCCAGTATACTTGCCTGGAGAATCCTGTCGTCAGAGGAGCCTGGTGGGCTGCTGTCTATAGGGTTGCACAGAGTTGGACACGACTGAAGTGACTTAGCATGCATGCATGCTTTGGAGAAGGAAATGACAACCCATTCCAGTGTTCTTGCCTGGAGAATCCCAGAGACAGAGGAGCCTGGTGGGCTGCCTTCTATGGGATCACACAGAGTCAGGCAGAACTGAAGCGACTTAGCAGCAGCAGCAGCTATGCCAATTGTTGTTGCTTAGTAGCTAAGTTGCCAACTCTCTGGCAACCCCATGGACTCTAGCCACCAGGCTCCTCTGTCTATGGAATTTTGAGGAATAATACTGGAGTAGGTTGCCATTTTCTTTTTCCAGGGAATCTTCTTGACCCAGGGATTGAACCAGCATTTCTTGCATTGACACGCATATTCTTTACCCCTGAGCCACCAGGGAAGCCAGCGATGTCAGTGATGCCTTTTATACCTATTGCTTATCATTGTCCAAGGTTTAATTCAGGGTCTTACAGTACATTCAGTTGTCATCTGTTTTTAGTCTCCTTTCAACTGGACCAGTTCCTCAGGCTTTCTCTGGAGAATTCAACCTTGACATTTTGAAGGATAACAGACTATTTTTT
Organism: Cephalophus harveyi; assembly: GCA_006410635.1. Classification (NCBI taxonomy): domain Eukaryota; kingdom Metazoa; phylum Chordata; class Mammalia; order Artiodactyla; family Bovidae; genus Cephalophus; species Cephalophus harveyi. The sequence goes on from SJYT01018594.1 coordinate 297,752, forward strand.
TGTAATGCCCTGTAATTTTAATTTTCTATTGTTTCCTCATTGTAAAGCTTTTTTAAAAATAATATTTACCCATAAGGATGACATATTAGATAGGTAAGAAAAGAATGTTGGATCACAGTGCTATACATTGTATATATTTTAAACACCTAATAATACAATGATACCATTAAAATCTCAATTAGAGTGGAAGAGTTTAATCAATCTATTTTAGGCTTGACATTTCAAGAAAGCTAAATATATCTTAAAAAGAAGATATTTTTAATAATATGTTCAAATAGTCTTGAAAACTTCTTTTAAGATTGTATAGACCACATCTTACAACCATATGCAAATATATAAAAGTAACATTTAAAATTTTAACCTGGGTTAAAAAAATAAATAAATGGAAGTGAAAATCACATGCTATTTTGAATTTAACAAAGGATGATATCATGCCAAAAGAATACAACAGAGCCAAAACTCCATTTGGAGGAAAATTAAGAACCTTAAATAATTTCATATATATTTTTTTAAAATTTAAAAGGCTATAAAATCAAAATTAACAAAAGTAGCAACAGATTGGCAAGGAGAGCAAGCAGAATCAAATAACACACAACAACAGATAATTTGGAGACAATAATTTCTCAACAAGTTATTTTTCATGTAAGTAGACCTTCTGAGACCAGCCATGTTAACTCCAGTGCCCACACAGAACCAGCGGCAAATTGGGTTAGTTACAAAAGGAAAGAAAAGTATCAGTCAAAGTAGGAAATACTGAAAATATTTACAATGCCATTGAATCAGGATCCTAAACTCTAGAAATCTGAAAGAAAGAGACTTGAAAAGTACAAGGACCAGTTGTGGTTGTGTTGGAAAAGCTCCACCACAGGAATAAAGAAAGGCACTTAGTAACATGAAATACCCTTAGAGAACTAGTGGTGAAGGGGAAAAAAAAAAAAAAAAAAAAGCAACAGAAGTAGGATAGCGTGAATAAACCAGAAGGATGGATAGCTTCAAGAATCATTCCTCTCTAAAAAGAATCAGAGCTTCTTGGAGAAATGACTACTTCTTAGACCAGGAAAGGAGAAATGTTATGTAACATTCAGTTCAGTTCAGTTCAGTTGGGATGTCTTAAATCACAAAACAAAGAATTCAAAAACTAACAAAGAATATATGCCGAAAAACAAAGTCAAGCCTAAAGAGCCTCCTATGGGCTTATGCACTCAATCTGGCATATTTCTATAACAACAACATCACTAATTTGTTACTATCATTTCTGTAATTGATAGTAAATAAACAAAAACTCATGAGTCTTTTGTGTGGTTTGTGTGTATGTAAGAGGGAGTATGAAAGACAGAAAGAGAAATGGATGCTAAAACCAACAATTAAAGTGTTTCAGAGTATACAAATTAAAACAGTGCCAAAACCACTCTGTAGATTATCTGAGAATTACAAAGGGGAAAAACAAGTAGGCTTTTCCTTAAAAAGATCTGATTGCAATTTTCTCAAAAAACAAGTGATCAAATTTGACTTCACAAACAGTTGAATTATGCTTTGGTGGGGAGAGGCGGTGGGGGGGCAGTTAACCATGAATTTCCAGAGTAAAAGGAGAAATTATAATATAGATTTATAGCAAACAGCATTAGGGAAAAATGTTGATGTCTTTTGTGAAATGGAAGAACTGACTGAATGAAACCACTAAAGTTTTTCTAATTTTTAGGAGATGCATGTAAAGTATTTCAGGGTAAAGTATCAAGAATTATGTAACATTTTTAAATGGTTCAGCAAATATAATAGAGATGCATAGATTAAAAAATAGTAAAATACTAACAGCTAATATATGTCTGTCTCTTATACACATCTAGATGTGTATAAGAGACAGGAACTGTATAGCTCCCCAGGCTCCTCTGTCCATGGGGATTCTCCAGGTAAGAATACTGGAATGGGTTGCCATGGCCTGCTCCAGGGGATCTCCCCAACCCAGGGATCAAATCCAGCTCTCTTGCATTGCAGGCAGACTCTTTATTGTCTGAACCACCAAAGAAATCCAAGAATACTGAAGTGGCTAGCCTATCTGTTCTCCAGGGGACCTTCCCAAATCAAGAATTGAACCGTGTCTCCTGCATTGCAGGTGGATTCTTTACCAGCTGAGCTAACAAGGAAGCCCTGATTTATGTGTGATTCTTTCAAATCCTGACATCTTTTCTTTTAAAAATTCCTTCAATTTTTAATTTTGGTGTAATTCAAAATTTATACCAAAGATGCAAAAATAGTAAAAGGAATTCTCCACTCAAATTCGATCATTGTTCACATTTTGCCTTCGTGTTGTTTTGCTTCCTTATACTCTCTCTCAATATATTTATATTCAAAGTTCTTTAGCTATGCCAAGGAGAAGGAAATGGCAACACACTCCAGTATACTTGCCTGGAGAATCCTGTCGTCAGAGGAGCCTGGTGGGCTGCTGTCTATAGGGTTGCACAGAGTTGGACACGACTGAAGTGACTTAGCATGCATGCATGCTTTGGAGAAGGAAATGACAACCCATTCCAGTGTTCTTGCCTGGAGAATCCCAGAGACAGAGGAGCCTGGTGGGCTGCCTTCTATGGGATCACACAGAGTCAGGCAGAACTGAAGCGACTTAGCAGCAGCAGCAGCTATGCCAATTGTTGTTGCTTAGTAGCTAAGTTGCCAACTCTCTGGCAACCCCATGGACTCTAGCCACCAGGCTCCTCTGTCTATGGAATTTTGAGGAATAATACTGGAGTAGGTTGCCATTTTCTTTTTCCAGGGAATCTTCTTGACCCAGGGATTGAACCAGCATTTCTTGCATTGACACGCATATTCTTTACCCCTGAGCCACCAGGGAAGCCAGCGATGTCAGTGATGCCTTTTATACCTATTGCTTATCATTGTCCAAGGTTTAATTCAGGGTCTTACAGTACATTCAGTTGTCATCTGTTTTTAGTCTCCTTTCAACTGGACCAGTTCCTCAGGCTTTCTCTGGAGAATTCAACCTTGACATTTTGAAGGATAACAGACTATTTTTTTGTAATGCCCTGTAATTTTAATTTTCTATTGTTTCCTCATTGTAAAGCTTTTTTAAAAATAATATTTACCCATAAGGATGACATATTAGATAGGTAAGAAAAGAATGTTGGATCACAGTGCTATACATTGTATATATTTTAAACACCTAATAATACAATGATACCATTAAAATCTCAATTAGAGTGGAAGAGTTTAATCAATCTATTTTAGGCTTGACATTTCAAGAAAGCTAAATATATCTTAAAAAGAAGATATTTTTAATAATATGTTCAAATAGTCTTGAAAACTTCTTTTAAGATTGTATAGACCACATCTTACAACCATATGCAAATATATAAAAGTAACATTTAAAATTTTAACCTGGGTTAAAAAAATAAATAAATGGAAGTGAAAATCACATGCTATTTTGAATTTAACAAAGGATGATATCATGCCAAAAGAATACAACAGAGCCAAAACTCCATTTGGAGGAAAATTAAGAACCTTAAATAATTTCATATATATTTTTTTAAAATTTAAAAGGCTATAAAATCAAAATTAACAAAAGTAGCAACAGATTGGCAAGGAGAGCAAGCAGAATCAAATAACACACAACAACAGATAATTTGGAGACAATAATTTCTCAACAAGTTATTTTTCATGTAAGTAGACCTTCTGAGACCAGCCATGTTAACTCCAGTGCCCACACAGAACCAGCGGCAAATTGGGTTAGTTACAAAAGGAAAGAAAAGTATCAGTCAAAGTAGGAAATACTGAAAATATTTACAATGCCATTGAATCAGGATCCTAAACTCTAGAAATCTGAAAGAAAGAGACTTGAAAAGTACAAGGACCAGTTGTGGTTGTGTTGGAAAAGCTCCACCACAGGAATAAAGAAAGGCACTTAGTAACATGAAATACCCTTAGAGAACTAGTGGTGAAGACCAGGAGTTAAATTCACAAGCATGAAGAAAATTTTTAAAAATTTATCAAAAATACAGATACCAATTTAAAAAAAAAAACAGCTTCCAAACTGGTAGTTAACGCACAAAAATTTAAAAATCAAAAAATTATATTAGAAAACAAGTCAAAAGCCCTTGCTATTAGAGAAATGAAAATTTATAACAGCAAAAACTATGTTTTTTCTTAAACCTCTTGTATTAGTGACTATTTTAAACATTGGTAGCATTCACTTCTTTTAAGTGTGTGAGGAAAGAACACAGTTATGCATTGTTGGTAGAAGTATATTTTGGATCAAATTTTGGGGAAAAGAATATTGCAGTATTCAATAGGAATAAATCTTGCTACAAAACAACAATAACACTGATAGATAACGACATTTACTGAAGAATGTTATCTAACTGGAAATAACCCAAATGTCAAATGATATGGAATTGTTAATTAAGGTATGCTATATTTGTAACTAGAAAATGAAGCAGTTAAATAAATTAGCTTATTATTTATACATTGACCTAGAAGTAAATCTATAACACATTATTTAGCAATGAATAATTCTGTATTTGGAGCTTCCCAGGTGGCACTAGTGGTAAAGAACCCACCTGCCAATGCAGGAGACATGAGATACAGGTTCCATCCCTGAGCTGGGAAGGTCCCCTGGAGGAGCACGTGGAACCCACTCCAGTATTCTTGCCTGAAGAATCTCACGGACAGGGGAGCCTGGTGAGCTACAGTCCATAGGGTCACAAAGAGTCAGACACAAAGGAAGTGACTGAACACCCCGTAAATCTGTTTTTGAAAAATTGAAAAGTGTAAATCTGTTTTTGAAAAATAAAAACATATTTAAAAAGGAAAATAAACCATATGTGTGTATCTCTATAGGGAAGATCCCCTGGAGGAGGGCATGGAAATCCTTTATAGTATTCTTAACCTGGAGAATCCTAGGGACAGAGGAGTGTGGTGGGCTACAGTCCATAGAGGTCACAGAGTCAGGCACAATAGAAGCAACTTAGCACGTGTATCTCTGTCTCTCTACAAGGTTAAAAAAACTAAGTTTAAAAGGGGGAAAGAAAACTGCTAACAATGCTTAGCATACTTCAATGGAGAGGGAGAGAAAAGGAGAGGAGAAGGTAAGAGTATTGATATAACTTATAAATAGTTATATTCCATGAGTTGTTACAAATGTTTTCTTTTTCTAATTAAAAAATTAAAAATTATTTTTTTTAAACCCTCAACAGTAGCAACAAAAGAAATTGCTGTTGAATGAATTATATCTATTCAGGCACAAGGTATTTTCTAACATGCAGGCATACAGCAAAGAGAAAGGATTTATGAATCTTTTCATGTAAAATTAATGATGAAATATAATGTGTGGTCTTTTTACTTTAAAAGAAGGTATCACAATATGATACTTTATTACTATGTCATTTTAATTACTACATTTCTGTGTGCTTTATTGTGAATAGTTTTGGTCTTGAATTTTTGACCCAAGGCAATTTCATTATGAAGTAGGATACCCTTTATAGATTAGAAAATGCTAGAAATCAAAAGGATAAATTATAAATACAATGAATTATAACTCAAACTCAAATTTTCTCATATTTTTCTCTTTATCTTGGTGGAACAAAGTGAACACTCAATACATTAATGTGAAATTAATCAATGAAATAAAGTTTCAAATTATTTTATAAAGAAGTTTGGAGAAAGAAGTTTACTTCAATTAGCAAATTAGGAAAATCAGGAAGAAAATTATGTCTTCAAGGCTAAACTGTTTTGAAAATGCCTAGAAAAAAAGCCATACTATAACCGAAGATCATGGCATCTGGTCCCATCACCTCATGGGAAATAGATGGGAAAACAGTGGAAACAGTGTCAGACTTCATTTTCTTGGACTCCAAAATCACTGCAGATGGTAACTCCAGCCATGAAATTAAAAGATGCTTACTCCTTGGAAGAAAAGTTATGACCAACCTAGATAGGTTCAAAAGCAGAGACATTACCTTGCCAACAAAGGTCCATCTAGTCAAGGTTATGGTTTTTCCAGTGGTCCTGTATGGATGTGAGAGTTGGTCTGTGAAGAAAGCTGAGCGCTGAAGAACTGATGCTTTTGAACTGTGGTGTTGGAGAAGACTCTTGAGAGTCCCTTGGACTGCAAGGAGATCCAACCAATCATTCTGAAGGAGATCAGCTCTGGGGTTTCTTTGGAGGGAATGATGCTGAAGTTGAAACTGCATTACTTTGGCCACCTCATGTGAAGAGTTGACTCATTGGAAAAGACTCTGATGCTGGGAGGGATTGGAGGTGGGAGGAAAAGGGGACGACAGAGGATGAGATGGCTGGATGGTATCACTGACTAGATGGATGTGAGTCTGAGTGAACTCCGGGAGTTGGTGATGGACAAGAAGGCCTGGCATGCTGCGATTCATGGGGTCACAAAGAGTCAAGACACAACTGAGCAACTGAACTGAACTGATAATATTTTATAAAAAACTAAATGGTGAATATGACTTATATGATTAGTAGTCTTGAAATCCTATAATACAAACATTAGAATAGTCATATAAAGATAGTAATTATATGGAAATTTCTTATTTCAGGCCTAATTAGCTCCTTCCTTTCTTGTCCTTCCAGACACTGCAGAGATTCATATCTGTTCTGTAAAGCATCTCCTTTCCATAAGTTTAGTAAACTATTCTTGACTTTCCTTCTCCATTTGAGTGTAATATACACAAGATGTATGACTCTGTGGGGAAGCACATTCAGTCTGTAACACTGACTCCTTCCCTATTACAAGGACCCCTGTGATTATATTGGGCCCACAAAGATAATCCAGATTTATCTCCCAAGAACTGTAATTTAATCACTATGGCAAAGTCCTTTGTTATTTAAGTAACACATATACAGGGTTCTAGGGTGACTACAGCCATGAAATTAAAAGACACTTGTTCCTTGGGAGAAAAACTATGACAAACCTAGGCAGCATATTAGAAAGCAGAGATATCACATTGCTGACAAAAGTCTGTATAGTCAAAGCTATGGTTTTTCCAGTATTCATGGACCATAAAGAAGGTTGAGCACCAAAGAAAGGATACTTTAGAACTGTGATCCTGGAGAAGACTCTTGAGAGTCCCTTGGACAGTAAGGAGATCAAACGAGTCAGTCCTAAAGGAAATCAACCCTGAATATTCATTGGAAGGATAGATGTTGAAATTGAAACTCCAATACTTTGGCCAACTGATGCAAAGAACTGACTCATTGGAAATAAGACGCTGATTCTGGGAAAGACTGAAGGAAGGAGGAAAAGTGGGTGACAGAAGATGAGATGGTTGGATAGCATCATTGACTCAATGGATATGAGTTTGAGCAAACTCCAGGTGATAGTGAAGGACAGGGAAATCTGGGCATGATGCAGTCCATGGGGTTGCAAAGAGTGGGACATGAATGAGGGACTGAGCAACAACAAGGGTGTTGTACTGGGCTTCCCAGGTGGTGCTAGTGGTAAAAATCTCACCAGCCAGTTCAGGAGACATGAGACATGGGTTCTATCCTTGGGTTGGAAAGAACCCATGGAGGAGGAAATGACAACCCACTCTAGTATTCTTGCCTGCAGAATTCCAGGAAGAGCAGAGCCTGGTGGGCTATAGTCCAGGAGTTGCAAAGAGTCGGGTTGGACTTAGTGACAAAACAAAACAACAAATAAAAGGAGCTGGCTCATGGAATTATCAAGACTGAGAAATTCCAAGGTCTAGCAAGCTGGAGCCTGAAGAAAGTCAATGGTATAGTTTCAGTGTCTGAAGGCCTGAAACCAGGCCAGCAGATGATAAAAGATCCAGTCTGAATATGAATCTCAAGGAAGGAGAAGACCAGTGTACCAACTGAAAAGCAGTAAGGCAGGGAGAAGGAATCTTCCCTTAATCAGTCTTTCATTGTCTTCTGGCCTTCTGCAAGAAGGATGAGACTCTCCTAAAATGGGGAGGGCAATCTACTTTACTTGTTAATGTCATCCAGAAATACACTCACAGATACACCCAGAATAATGTTTAAACAAATACCTGAGGACCCCATGGTCCAGTTCAGTTCAGTTCAGTCGCTCAGTCATGTCTGACTCTTTGTGACCCCATGAATCGCAGCACGCGAGGCCTCCCTGTCCATCACCAACTCCTGGAGTTCACTCAGACTCACGTCCGTCGAATCAGTGATGCCATCCAGCCATCTCATCCTCTGTCATCCCCTTCTCCTCCTGCCCCCAATCCCTCCCAGCATCAGAGTCTTTTCCAGTGAGTCAACTCTTCGCATGAGGTGGCCAAAGTACTGGAGTTTCAGCTTTAGCATCATTCCTTCCAAAGAAATCCCAGGGCTGATCTCCTTCAGAATGGACTGGTTGGATCTCCTTGCAGTCCAAGGGACTCTCAAGAGTAATGGGAAATAGATGGGGAAACAGTGGAAACAGTGTCAGACTTTATTTTTTGGGCTCCAAAATCACTGCAGATGGTGACTGCAGCCATGAAATTAGAAGACGCTTACTCCTTGGAAAAGTAATGACCAACCTAGATAGCATATTCAAAAGCCGAGACATTACTTTGCCAACTAATGTCCGTCTAGTCAAGGCTGTGGTTTTTCCAGTAGTCATGTATGGATGTGAGAATTGGACTGTGAAGAAGGCTGAGTGCCGAAGAATTGATGCTTTTGAACTGTGGTGTTGGAGAAGACTCTTGAGAGTCCCTTGGATTGCAAGGAGATCCAACCAGTCCATTCTGAAGGAGATCAACCCTGGGATTTCTTTGGAAGGAATGATGCTAAAGCTGAAACTCCAGTACTTTGGCCACGTCATGCGAAGAGTTGACTCCTTGGAAAAGACTTTGATGCTGGTAGGGGTTGGGGGCAGGAGAAGAAGGGGACGACTGAGGCTTAGATGGCTGGATGGCATCACTGACTCAATGGATGTGAGTCTGAGTGAACTCCGGGAGTTGGTGATGGACAGGGAGGCCTGGCGTGCTGTGATTCATGGGGTCGCAAAAAGTCAGACACGACTGAGTGATTGAACTGAACTGAACTGATGGGACCAGATGCCTTGATCTTAGTTTTCTGAATGTTGAGCTTTAAGCCAACTTTTTCATTCTCCTCTTTCACTTTCAGCAAGAGGCTTTTTAATTCTTTTTCACTTTCTGCCATAAAGGTGGTATCATCTGCATATCTGAGGTTATTGATATTTCTCCCGGCAATCTTGATTCCAGCTTCCAGACCAGCGTTTCTCATGATGTACTCTGCGTATAAGTTAAATAAGCAGGGTGACAATATTCAGCCTTGACGTACTCCTTTTCCTATTTGGAACCAGTCTGTTGTTCCATGTCCAGTTCTAACTGTTGCTTCCTGACCTGCATACAGGTTTCTCAAGAGGCAAGTCAGGTGGTCTGGTATTCCCATCTCTCTCAGAATTTGCCACAGTTTATTGTGATCCACACAGTCAAAGGCTTTGGCATAGTCAATAAAGCAGACATAGATGTTTTTCTGGAACTCTCTTGCTTTGTTGATGATCCAACGATGTTGTCAATTTGATCTCTCATTCCTCTGCCTTTTCTAAAGGCAGCTTGAACATCTGGAAGTTCCCAGTTCACGTATTGCTGAAGCCTGGCTTGGAGAATTTTGAGCATTACTTTACTAGCGTGTGAGATGAGTGCAATTCTGTAGTAGTTTGAGCATTCTTTGGCTTTTCCTTTCTTTGGGATTGGAATGAAAACTGATCATTCTGTCGTTTTTGAGATTGCATCTAAGTATTGCATTTCGGACTCTTGTTGACTATGATGGCTACACCATTTCTTCTAAGGGATTCCACCCACAGTAGTAGATAAAATGGGCATCTGAGTTAAACTCACCCATTCCAGTCCATTTTAGTTTGCTAATTCAAGGCAAACAAAGATGTGTACTCAAATGTTAATAGCAGCTTTATCCATATTAGCCCAAAACACTGAACATATCCCAGATTTCCATCAGTTGTTGAGAAGACAAACTCATTGTGGTTTATTCATACAAAGCTTACTGTTCAGCAAAAAAAAGAAAAAGAATCAAGTCATGTTCCAGGGAACCACATGGATGTACCTTAAGAGCTCTGGGCTGAGGGAAGGAAGTCGGACGTGCTTCATAACTCCATTTCTATGAAAGTCTAGAAAAGAGGAATAAACAGACAAAAAGCAGATCAGTGGTTGCCAGGAATCAGGAAGGGCCACCGGGATTCCTGACAGCTGGGCACAAGAAAGGATTTTAGGGTGATGGCAATTCCTACATCACAAGCATGGTGGTGGTCACATGACTCCACACGTGTCATAACACACCCCCGTGGCACACTTACAACTGAGGAGCATTATTGTATGTAAGTTACACCTCAGTAAACCTGACTGAGCTTCTCCGTCCATGGGATTCTCCAGGCAAGAATACTGGAGTGGATTGCCATTTCCTTCTCCAGGGAATCTTCCCGACCCAGGGATCGAACCCGAGTCTCCTGCATTGGAGGCAGACCCTTTAACCTCTGAGCCACCAGGGAAGCCCCCATGTAGATGTACAAATACTATGAATTACTAAGAGAAACTGAGGGAAAAGCAGACTTTATGAGGATGTCAGGATGCCCCTGATGGTCCAATGGCTAAGACTCTGGGGGCTGGGTTCAGGGAGCTAGATCCCACATGCCACAGCTAGGAGGTCACGTGCTGCTACTGAGAGAGCCTGTGTGCTGCAACTAAGACCCAGTGTGGCCAAATAAATAAAAATAGATATTTTTTTGAAAGGGGATGTCAGAAACATTGACCCTTCCCCCTCCCTGCCTTCAAGGAAGATTGTCCAGGAGCAGCTGTCACTGGTAGGTATGTTGGGGCTCCCTTGGGTACACTGAGAGTGGAAAATTTTGTTTTCTTCCTGTGAGGTTACTTAGAGCTTTAATGCAATAATGAGGACTTCTGATTCTTAGTTGTTTTTTTTTTTTTTTTTTTTTTTATCAATTTGATCTCTCATTCCTCTGCCTTTTCTAAAGGCAGCTTGAACATCTGGAAGTTCCCAGTTCACGTATTGCTGAAGCCTGGCTTGGAGAATTTTGAGCATTACTTTACTAGCGTGTGAGATGAGTGCAATTCTGTAGTAGTTTGAGCATTCTTTGGCTTTTCCTTTCTTTGGGATTGGAATGAAAACTGATCATTCTGTCGTTTTTGAGATTGCATCTAAGTATTGCATTTCGGACTCTTGTTGACTATGATGGCTACACCATTTCTTCTAAGGGATTCCACCCACAGTAGTAGATAAAATGGGCATCTGAGTTAAACTCACCCATTCCAGTCCATTTTAGTTTGCTAATTCAAGGCAAACAAAGATGTGTACTCAAATGTTAATAGCAGCTTTATCCATATTAGCCCAAAACACTGAACATATCCCAGATTTCCATCAGTTGTTGAGAAGACAAACTCATTGTGGTTTATTCATACAAAGCTTACTGTTCAGCAAAAAAAAGAAAAAGAATCAAGTCATGTTCCAGGGAACCACATGGATGTACCTTAAGAGCTCTGGGCTGAGGGAAGGAAGTCGGACGTGCTTCATAACTCCATTTCTATGAAAGTCTAGAAAAGAGGAATAAACAGACAAAAAGCAGATCAGTGGTTGCCAGGAATCAGGAAGGGCCACCGGGATTCCTGACAGCTGGGCACAAGAAAGGATTTTAGGGTGATGGCAATTCCTACATCACAAGCATGGTGGTGGTCACATGACTCCACACGTGTCATAACACACCCCCGTGGCACACTTACAACTGAGGAGCATTATTGTATGTAAGTTACACCTCAGTAAACCTGACTGAGCTTCTCCGTCCATGGGATTCTCCAGGCAAGAATACTGGAGTGGATTGCCATTTCCTTCTCCAGGGAATCTTCCCGACCCAGGGATCGAACCCGAGTCTCCTGCATTGGAGGCAGACCCTTTAACCTCTGAGCCACCAGGGAAGCCCCCATGTAGATGTACAAATACTATGAATTACTAAGAGAAACTGAGGGAAAAGCAGACTTTATGAGGATGTCAGGATGCCCCTGATGGTCCAATGGCTAAGACTCTGGGGGCTGGGTTCAGGGAGCTAGATCCCACATGCCACAGCTAGGAGGTCACGTGCTGCTACTGAGAGAGCCTGTGTGCTGCAACTAAGACCCAGTGTGGCCAAATAAATAAAAATAGATATTTTTTTGAAAGGGGATGTCAGAAACATTGACCCTTCCCCCTCCCTGCCTTCAAGGAAGATTGTCCAGGAGCAACTGTCACTGGTAGGTATGTTGGGGCTCCCTTGGGTACACTGAGAGTGGAAAATTTTGTTTTCTTCCTGTGAGGTTACTTAGAGCTTTAATGCAATAATGAGGACTTCTGATTCTTAGTTGTTGTTTTTTTTTTTTTTTTCTTTAAGGTCTCGGAATTGCCACTAAACTTCTGCAATTATACAGAAATGTATAATTGCAAAGAAAGTAGATTTGAGTCAGGCAGACACGGGATCAGATCTTGTCCCTGTCACTTATCAACTGGCAATGTGTTATTGGACACATTATCAAACTGCATAAAGCTTTAGCTGTTCTCTTCCAAAGAATGGAGATAATAGAACCGTCTTAGAGATGTACCAAGAAGGAAGGCAAGTGGTTCCTCTGGAGAGGCAGGTGACAGCTGCTAGATGGGCTTGGCAAATGCCTCTTGACTCAGCAGGTACGGGGACAGTGCACTTACAGGGATTTGGAGAGTGTGTTGCTTACCGTGGAGCAGGCAACATGAGCGGCTTGACTCTCACGTCCCACTGGAGCGACGAGGCGGTCAGTGGATGCGGATGCACCGTGGTCCTGCATCACAGCTCAGGAATTCACATCTTTGGAAACCCCCAGCCTACTCCAGGAAAGTGAAAGTCGCTCAATCTTGTCTGACTCTTTGTGACCCCATGGACTATAACTTTGTGACCTCCTCTATCCCTGGGGATTCTCCAAGCAAGAATACTGGAGTGGGTTGCCATTCCCTCCTCCAGGGGATCTTCCCAACCCAGGGCTCGAACCCAAGTCTCCCACATTGCAGGCAGATTCTTTACTGTTTGAGCCACCAGGGAAGCCACAGCCTTATTCAGAGGCTGCTGGCAAACCTGCGCCCTCTGTCCTCTGGAGAGAACTATTACATTAATTATCCTGAGAGGTTGGCAAGTCTTCCCTGGGGCAGGGAGGCTGTGGTCCTCATCATCCCCAGGGTATCTCTGGGCAGAGGATACTCTTGATCTCTACTCTCCCAGAATGGAAATAAATCAGAGCAAATTGACTGATGATGCCTAACACGGAGAAATGTGAAAGATTTGTGGAGAATTAGCTCCCAACGGGATTGAAAAATAAAATGCATGCAAAGTACTCAGCATAGTGTTTTCCACAAAGTAATTGCATCATAAATTCAGATAGCAATAATATTGACAATTACAATGATGAGGCAACACAGTGGGGGGAAAATAAGGCTTATTTTCTTTAAACCTGGCATCTCATGCCTCTTAGAAAGGAAACTGCTTATTGGGGGAAATGTGCTGCTAAGTGCTTGCAGTAGAATGTGAGCACACCCCTCCCCCACCTGAGGTTGCATATTTGCTGATGCCAGGATGAAGAGAAGGGGTGGGGTGGGGGAAGTTGGAGGTGCTGCTCTCTTTAAGACTGGGAAGGAATTTGTTCTAAAGCCAAGTTTCGCAGAGTGGTCTCTAGACAAGCATCAGTACTACCTGGGGGCTGAGGACTCTTGGTTCCCACCTCGATCTGTGTGCTCAGTCACAGTCATGTCTGACTCTTTGCGACCTCATGGACTGTAACCCGCCGAGCTCCTCTGTCTTTGGGATTTCCCAGGCAGGAATACTGGAGTGCGTTGTCATGCCCTTTTCCAGGGGATCTTCCCGACCCAGGGATAGAACCCGCATCTCCCATGTCTCCCACTTTGCAGGCGGATTTTTTACATGATGAGCCATTAGGGAAGCCATCTAGTAGATCAGAAACACCAGGGTGGAGCCAGCAATCTGTGTTTCTAACAAGACCCCAGAAGATCCTGGGGCCAGACTCCTTAGCCCTAGAAGGGCTGTGGGGTGGGGAGGGTTAAGGAATTTGTAAGCCTGGACTCTTTGTGGAAGAAAAATGTGAGGGATCCTCAGTGGTGGTAGACTTAAAACAGCTAAGAAAATATTCATAGTTTTTTTTTTTTTTTTTTTTTTAATGTTTACTTATTTGGCTGCACTAAGTCTTAGCTGTGGCATTCAAACTCTTAGTTGCTGCATGTGGGATCTAGTTCCCTGACCAGGGATCCAACCCAGGGTCTCTAACATGGGTTTTTAACAGCAATTTGCACTGATATTACTGCTACCAGGATTCATAGCTCTCCATTAATGCGGTGGGGAGGCGGGCAGATAAAATTCTCCCGTGGTGAAAGCAAAGACACATGTCAAGAAGCAGGATCTCAGGAGGCAGAGAGAGTCATGATGATGGAAGCCCTCAGAGAAAGGAAGCGACATGTTGGAAAGGGTGTTGAATTCTGTGAGCTTTGAGCCAATTTTATCTATAAATCAATGGGCTGGAGTGGGCTTCCCAGGTTGCTCAGATGGTAAAGAATCTGCCTGGTAAAGAATCTGAGTTCGGTCCCTGGGTCAGGAAGATATCCCCTGGAGAAGGGACTGGCTACCCAGTCCAATATTCTTCCCTGGAGAATCCCATGGACAGAGGAGCCTGGCAGGCTATATAGTTCATGGGGTCGCAAAGAGTTAGACATGACTGAGAGACATTCTCACATGAGCTAGAACAGAGAGAACCAGCTTACACATGGGCCATGGTAATAACATATCAGTAATCAGATCATTCCCATAGAGGTCTTGAGTACTGGTAAGGGAATACCAAGGAAGGATAAGAATAATTTTTCCTTAAGAAAAATAAATAAGGATTATTATTCTTTAAAAATTGCAGGCAGATTCTTTACGAACTAAGCTACAAGGGAAGCCCTTTTAAGAATAAGACTGAAGTCTAATGAGTGTGATACCACCCTTTTTAACTGAATCCTTTCTGTGATGAGACATAAAGAACCGGAGCTTCGGAAATCCAGTGTTCTAAATCTCCTTGCTTCCCGGGTGGCTCAGATGGTTAAGAATCTGCCTGCAATGCAGGAGACCTGGCTCTGATCCCTGGGTCAGGAAGATCTCCTGGAGAACAAAATGGCAACCTGCCGCGGCCAGCGCAGTCAGGCAGCTACACCTGTGGAGAGAAACGTGAAGGAGGACGCCCGCGCAGAAAGATAAGTAGACAGAAAAGATGGGGTTGAGAGGATCAGACCACTCCCTCTTAGTGGCTGATACCGACTTTATTAGCAACCCACTCCAGTATTCTTGCCTGGAGAATCCCATGGACCGAAGAGCCTGACCCCAGTTCATGGGGGTCACAAAAAGTCAGACACAACTTAGCGACTAAACAACAACAACACAGAGTGGAAACAGAAGTCCAGGTGGGACAGACTAAAGACAGGCAGGGTGAGAAAGTAGAGACACCCTGGGATGCAAATGTTTCCAGAAGTCTGGCTAAGCATGGGGAGATGGAAGGAGATGCGGGGTAAGGGGAACATTGTTCGAAACTATATATTTGGATAGGAATGACATAGTAGTGAGGGAGAAAAAGACAAAGCAAGAGAGAAAGAGGGAAGAGAGAAGGGATAATTGCAGAGGCTAAGCTGGCTGAGTGGGAAGAAGAGGCTGACGTTGGGAAAATACCCTTGGAAATGGCAGAATGAAGTGAAGGGTGCAGGTGTTGGGGGGCTGGTGGTTTGGGTGGGAGGAGTCCCTCTCCCGCAGTCCTCTCTTCATTCTCAGGGAACACAAGCCCCATAACAGCAGAAGCATATCTGAGCTGTTGTTCAAGAAAGTCCTTTTGAGAGAGTTTTTTTCACTTCTCCTGTCAAAGGTAAGCTGGGAAGTGAAAAATCTGAGAGTGGTTAGCTGTAAATGCGAGTCTTTATCTGCTGGCTGGCAGCTGCCTTCCCAGGGGGAGCAGGAGCCAGATGCCCTCAACTTCCTGATGATATTTCAAATGGCTTTCGAGTGCTTTAGGAAGCCAATCCTGGCTTGTGGGAGATACATCTCAAGGGTTCAGAGAAATAATTCACAGCTGTAAGCCCTTTTTGTAAATGCCCTAAGAAACAGCAGTCAGGGCCCATGTCAGGTGTTGGCTATGTATGTACTCAACTGTGCCTGACTCTTTGTGACCCCGGACTGTAGCCTGCCAGGCTCCTCTGTCCAAGGTATTCTCCAGGCAAGAATACTGGAGTGGGTTGCCATTTCCTCCTTCAGGGGATCTTCCCTACCGAGGGATCAAGCCCACTTCTGCCTTGCAGGCAGATTCTTAACCACTGAGCCACCGGGGAAGCCCCAGGTGTTGGCTATAATAAATAGTAAATCCTCTGGGAAGCCTTAAGCCTCCTCAGACAGGCACTTAAGGGGAGCTGGGGATACCCAGGGATGAGGCCTGGGTAGTCAAAAACTGCTTCTGTTTGTACCGGTCTTGTACTGTGGCAGGCAAAATCATATGTGCTGAGAGTCTGTGGTTTTCTAGGCCAAGGCCTGGTGGAGAGGAAGGCTCAAAGTGGCGAGGCTGGAGCTCTCTCCATCAGGGAATCGTTGTCACTCTCCATCAGCAGGGTCACATCAGTCGCTAATGTTTAACTGAATGAAGAAAACTTGCAAGCTGTTTTCTGCCTTTTTTCCAGCCGAGGTGACTCTCTTCTGAACTCAGAGCATCTATTGCTAGACCAAGTGGGTTTCAGGGAAGAGTGTTTATAGGCAAAATGTGGGCTGAGGGAGGAAGGGTGTTTGCCTTTCTTCTCATTGTTTGGTGGTGAGGGAAGAGGATGAAGTCGTGTGGGCAGCCAGAAGTTAGCATCCTCCCCCTGCCCCGGGGCCTTATCCGGGTAGCAGAGCTCAGCTGCGCTGGCTTCCTCCTGAGGAGGAGCTAGGACTCTGCTCTGCACTGTGTTGGACTGCTTTCCCTTCGTCTCTCCTGCCCTCTGCCCTGGTTAGTAACTGCTTGAAGCTGCCCTTGGGAACTCAGGGAAGGCCTAGGAGACTAAAACATTTTTCTTCAAACATAAACTGGGACCCAGAAAGGCTTTTGTACCCAGGAGTCACCCCGCCCCCTCCCTCCAGGATCCTGCTGGATCTCAGCTGCAATAGTTAGACATATCTGTGAATACACAAAAAACCACTGATTGGTACTAAATGGCTGAATTGTTTCGCGTGTAAGTTACATCTCAAACACAGCTGTTAGCAAAGAGACAGTCATGTGACTAGTTATTTCAATTAAAGACTCAAATGTTATTTAGAACCTCCGTGGCCTACACGCTGACATAGCTCAGGGTGGGCTTCCGTCTTCATGCGGAAAAGCAGTGAAATGGAGCCGCGGGGCGGCGGTTTGAGGCGGAGGGACGGACCCCAGGCCGGGCCCTGGGTCCCGGGCGCCTCGGGCGAGCGCCCGCCCCTCCTCCGACCTGAGTCACGGCCGAGGCCCCACGCGGCGGGGATGCGGCGCTGAGCGCGGGCTCGGGACGCCAGGCCGCAGGCGCGCTCTCCTCGTGGGGCCCGCAGGCCCGCTGTGCCCGGCCCGCCTCCCGGGTTCCCGACCTCTCGGCCGGCGGCGGCGCCGCGGAACCCGAGCTGGAGCCGCGCGCCCCGCCCGCCCTCCATGGCGTTCACCCGGAAGAGGCCGCGCGAGCAGCAGCTGCAGCTCTACTCCAGGGAGAGGTGAGCGCCCGCCGGGGAGCGCCGAGGCCGGGCCGCCGCCGGGGCCGCGGGGCGGGAGCGGGCGCCGGGCCGGGCCCACCCGAGCCGGAGCCCCGAGGCCGGGCGGCCACGCGGGTCCCGCCGCCGCGGCCCGGCTCACCCGGAAGGGGTCAGGGGTCTGGGGGTGGGTGGGAGCGGGGTGTAAGCGGGCTCGGCGGGCCCCCCTCCCCCCGGTCCCGGGCATCGGGTCCCCGCACTCAGTCCCCGGCCGTGCGCTCGGGCGACACCGCGCGGGTTGGCGACCACCCGCCCGCGGGGCAGACGCAGGTGCTCCCATCCCAAGTTCAGCCCCAAACCATACGCCCGGGCCGCGCTCTGCCCTCCTGGGCCGGGAGAGAGCCTCAAAGAGCGGCCTTATTCAGAGAAAAGCCGGGGTCCAGCCCCGCACCCCCCAGGCTTCCTCCGCCGAGCAGTGGACCTTCTTATGAGTGCCTGTGAAAGCGCATCCCGGGGGGATTCGGGGTCCCGCAGGCGGAGGCTGAAATGGTCTTAGAGCAGTTAGGATTCAGAGTTTTTGACCCTCACTTTCTCCAAGGGAAGCCCTTTATAAGTTCACTTATGCTGTAAGTCGGCTTGCAGTGTATTTCGTGTTACTGAAACAGCTTGCTGGTCCTCAGATCTGTAGTCCCAGGTGCCGACAGAAACGGAATGAATCATTTTACACGTATTTTGGTTGTGGAGCCAGTTATCTCGGAGTGCTGCCAGCTTGTCACGTTGTGTGATCAGGGGAGACCCACAAAACAGATTATACGTGAAATACAAGTGCAGGCGTTAAGGGTTGCCTGTTCTTGCAGCATCCCTGCTTCTTTTTATAGAGGTTAACTGGACCCGGTGCACCCATTCATACCTCTTTCCAATCGCTAATACTGGCCTCTGCCAGGGTGACCAGAGGCTGAAATTCTATTTTCCACTGTAGAGAAGAAGACATACCAAAAGCTGTATCTTGGATGGGCCTTCCAAGAACGATTTTGGTGGCATCATTAGGTTTTATCCACAGAAAGGCTTGTTTATTGAATAATAATAACTGGATCCTCAGTAAAGGAACTCACTCTCCTAAGAGGCTGTTCTGACTTCCCCTTTGAATGCTTGTTTCATGTGGCAACAGCTTGAATAGTTTCTTTGTTCAGTGCCAACTACATTAAGACTGGGTATTCTGTATTAAATAGATGAATGTTCAAATTTACATTGTAAGAACTTTGAAACACTTGAATTGCCATCGTGTTCTATGATCTAAGAGTCATTTGTAACAATTCCAGGGGCCTCTTTGATATACAGGGAAACCTGTTTTCTGCCAGTTACTTCCATGGCAGTAATTTGTGTTTAATTTGGTTAGCTGGTACAGCTCTGCAGTATCGCACAAATCTTTAAAGTCTGCACTGGCATTTCTCTGTATAATCTGCTTTGTTGCTATCCATTGATCACACAGCATGACAGGTTAGCTGTGCTCTCTGTAGCTTTCACAACCAAAATACTTATTATTCATTAGTCAGGAGGTGGCAACTGTTCTTGAGCATCGGTAATCTGAAAAAGTCAATGCCACATTTTTTTCACTTGCCTCTTAAATTTACTGACTACCTAAATTCTCTAGTGCTCTGCTCTGTGGCTTTGCAACCTTGGATTGATGGGCACTCTAACCAGGATGGTTTCTTAGAATAGCAGTTTGAAGGACAGGAATATCTCACAATCAAGCAGTCTTTTTCTAAATCTTGGAATTCTTTCTGAAAGACAAGAGTGTTTTAAACCAACTTTATTGAACTACTGATTTACTTGTGGCTGCACAGATTTTCTTAGCTTATCTCTTTGTAGCAATAAACACCATTTAGCAAGATGATTGATAGAGGTCATTGACTTGGACACACCCAAGAGAAGTGTTACTTTCCTTGGAGCTGTTTCAGAGGTCACTCCTGAAAAGTCCTTACTCTTCAGAGTTGCGATTTCATGGGTTCCTCTGATGCTGCTTAAGAGAGTTTGCTGCTGTTGCTAAGTCGCTTCAGTCGTGTCCGACTCTGTGCGACCCCATAGACGGCAGCCCACCAGGCTCCCACCTTCCCTGGGATTCTCCAGGCAAGAACACTGGAGTGGGTTGCCATTTCCTTCTCCAATGCATAAAAGTTAAAGTGGAGTTGCTCAATCGTGTCCCACTCTTAGCGACCCTATGGACTGCAGCCCACCAGGCTCCTCTGTCCATGGGATTTTCCAGGCAAGAGTACTGGAGTGGGGTGCCATTGCCTTCTCCATAAGAGAGTTTGCTGCTGCTGCTGCTGCTAAGTCACTTCAGTCGTGTCCGACTCTGTGTGATCCCATAGACGGCAGCCCACCAGGCTCCCCCGTCCCTGGGATTCTCCAGGCAAGAACACTGGAGTGGGTTGCCATTTCCTTCTCCAATGCATTTTAAGTGAGAAGTGAAAGTGAAGTCGCTCAGTCATGTCTGACTCTTAGCGACCTCATGGACTGCAGCCTACCAGGCTCCTCCGCCCATGGGATTTTCGAGGCAAGAGTACTGGAGTGGGGTGCCATTGCCTTCTCCGATAAGAGAGTTTAGGTTGCTGCTATTCAGCTACTCAGTAATGACCCAGAAAGGGGAAACTTGAAGTTAACTTTTATTTCTCTTAGTATAAAGTTAATGCTGATACATTTAGAGAAAGTGGTATTTCTACAAAAGTAGAAGCAGAGAGGCAGTTGGGAAATTCTTAGATTGGTGGCTTAGACCAATATGATGGCAGAAGAAATGGAGAAAAGTGGATGGATTTTAAATGTTTTTAGGAGGTAGAATTGATAGGCCTTGTTGCGATGAACTGCATGTGGGAGGTAACAGAGGGAGAATTCTAGCTTAGAGTTGTCTGATAAAATACAGGACGCCCAGTTAAACTTGAATTTCAGGTGAACAGTGAAAAATCTTCTAGTATGTCGCATGTGATATGTGGTACATACTTGTACTAAAAAATTTTTATAACTTATCCGAAGTTCCAGCTTAACTAGTTGTCCTGTATTTTTACTTGCTAAACAGCAGTCCCACTCTCAGGTTTCTGGTTTAAACAGCTGTAGAGTGGTATCAATATTGATGATGCTTTAAAGTAAAACTTTGGGTAGTTTTTTCACTATTAGAAAACAAAGAGCTAATTGGGTATTCAAATTAAATACTCTGTTCTTCTGGTTAAGACTTAGATGGAAGAAACCATATTGATCTCACTGGTGTTCTGAAATGCCTTTTGCACGTGTTAATGAAGATAAATGTAAAAATCTGAAGACAGTTCATGTCTTGGAATTGTTGGGAATGGTAGATGTGTACAGTGGGTTAACATACGAGGGAATTCTACAAACTGCCGCTATTTAGATATTTCTATTTCAGGATTTCAGTTCAGTTCAGTCGCTCAGTTGTGTCCAACTCTTTGCAACCCCATGAACCACAGCATGCCAGGCCTCCCTGTCCATCACGAACTCCCAGAGTTCACCCAAACCCATGTCCATTGAGTCGGTGATGCCATTCAACCATCTCATCCTCTGTCGTCCCCTTCTCCTCCTGCCCTCAATCTTTCTCAGTATCAGGGTGTTTTCAAGTGAGTCAGCTTTTCGCATCAGGTGGCCAAAGTATTGGAGTTTCAGCTTCAACATCAGTCCTACCAATGAACACCCAGGACTGATCTCCTTTAGAATGGAGTAAGCTAATTGTTACATATTTTTTATCTTCAGGTCTAGGAGTGGTGTGGTGGGACCACAGCTGTTTTCTTTTAAGGTGATAGAGAAATGGAGACAGTTGAGGCTTGTCCCTACTGGGAGAGAATCAGTTTTCTGTCTACAGTTTCAGAACAAATTACTTAGCTGTGGCTTGAAAGCTGTCCTTCCAGACTAAAACATGACGATCATGAATACTATACTGGGCTCACAAATTACATTCATCATTTTACAGGCATATCTCAGACTTCAGCTTTGCTTCAAACATTCTATCTGTGCATAATTCTCTTGGTTATGCTAATGTTAAATTTCTTGCCTGATATAAAGTCTTTTACTTAATATGTTTGCCAATTGTCTGTATTTGTTATACTAAAAATAATTGCTGAGAGGGAAAACTGATTTGTTATAGTCTGGTTTAATCATTCGTTTTAAAGACTGTTCATCCTTTTCCTTTCATTCCTCTGTGGAGTTTGCCAGGTGTCGAAAATAAACTCAGAATCAGCACTCAGTTAGCCGCCAGGAACACTGATGGGCTGAGAGAAATTGACATAACTATGATATAAAGAAATAGGATTTATTTTTCTTACATAACCAAAACACAGAGCAAAAATAAATGTTGTAAATTTTTTGATGAACTTAAAATTTACACTGGCTTTACTGGAAATACCTGTCACCTTATTCCCTTATTACTATCTCAAATTAACTTCCTCCAAAGTGGCTACCATTTAAAAAGACACCAGAATCTACACACAAATGAATTTTTAGTGTGTTTGTTGTATGGTTTTTTAAATAATGTAAAATGGAAATGATCATTTAATGAATTAGTTGCTTTTTTTTTTCCTAAATACTGTTATAGTATCATTTTTTACTCATCAGATATTTAACATTTCCAACTGGTGGATTTTGAAATTATCTTCTTTTAATTTATCTGTGCTCAGTGAATAAGGTCTGTATAATAGTACGAAATTTTGTATTATAACAATATGTAGTCAGTTTTCACAAATGTTCAATAGGATGTTGAAGATAGATTTATATTAACATTGTTACAATATCCTGTATATGTATTAACATTAAGCTTATTAATTGTTTAGATCTTTTATTTCCTTAATGAATTTTTTTTTTCTGATTGAGAGAGGGTTCATGATGCTAACTTCACTTTGTATTTCTATCAACTTCACTGTAACTATTTTCAGTTCAGTTCAGTCGCTCAGTCGTGGCTGACTCTTTGCGACCCCATGAATCGTAGCACGCCAGGCCTCCCTGTTCATTACCATCTCCCGGAGTTCACTCAGACTCACGTCCATCGAGTCCGTGATGCCATCCAGCCATCTCATCCTCGGTCGTCCCCTTCTCCTCCTGCCCCCAATCCCTCCCAGCATCAGAGTTTTTTCCAATGAGTCAACTCTTCGCATGAGGTGGCCAAAGTACTGGAGTTTCAGCTTTAGCATCATTCCTTCCAAAGAAATCCCAGGGTTGATCTGCTTCAGAATGGACTGGTTGGATCTCCTTGCAGTCCAAGGGACTCTCAAGAGTCTTCTCCAACACCACAGGTCAAAAGCATCAATTCTTTGGCGCTCAGCCTTCTTCACAGTCCAACTCTCACATCCATACATGACCACAGGAAAAACCATAGCCTTGACTAGACGGACATGTTATTAAGTCTATTTAACCTTAGAATTGATGTCTTCTTAGCAAATTAAAATTTTCATCAACATACAGTGAACTTTTAGTAATAATTTTTTTCTATTTTGTCTGATATTAACATAGCTATATTTTCTTTGGGTTGTTTGCATTATATATGTTTTCATTCTTTTACTTCCAACTTTTCTTATCCTTAGATTTTAAGCTTATTTCTTATAATTTGTAGTTGAACTTTTTATTCTTTCTGATATTTCTTCACAGATTGGCCCACTTACATTTGTTAATGTTTTGGATATATTTGGAATCATTTTTACTTTTTTATTTTATTTTTTCCTTTTCTTGGATTAACTAGCAAGATCCCCTTGTTCTTTTTCATTTTTCCTGAAGAATGTGGAAGCTATATATTCTGTTTCTGGTTTTTCTAGTGCTTTTCCTTGAAATTTTAACATTTATGTTTAACTTAAGGTCTGCCAAAGCCTTTGACTGTGTGAATCACAACAAACTGGAAAATTCTGAAAGAGATGGGAATACCAGGCCACCTGACCTACCTCTTGAGAAACCTATATGCAGGTCAGGAAGCAACAGTTAGAACTGGACATGGAACAGCAGACTGGTTCCAAATAGGAAAAGGAGTACGTCAAGGCTGTATATTGTCACCCTGCTTATTGAACTTCTATGCAGAGTACATCATGAGAAACGCTGGACTGGAAGAAACACAAGCTGGAATCAAGATTGCCGGGAGAAATATCAATAACCTCAGATATGCAGATGACACCACCCTTATGGCAGAAAGTGAAGAAGAACTAAAAAGGCTATTGATGGAAGTGAAAGAGGAGAGTGA
This sequence comes from Cephalophus harveyi, assembly GCA_006410635.1. Classification (NCBI taxonomy): domain Eukaryota; kingdom Metazoa; phylum Chordata; class Mammalia; order Artiodactyla; family Bovidae; genus Cephalophus; species Cephalophus harveyi. The sequence continues at coordinate 321,694 of SJYT01018594.1, forward strand.
AAAAATTGGCTTCAAACTCAACATTCAGAAAGCTAAGATCATTGAGCGACTGAACTGAACTAAGGTCTGAGGCCAATCATTCTTTTACCCTCCTTCCTAACAATATAAGGACCTTGGGACACTTAGCTCCTTTTGTCCCATTTTAAATTATAGTCTGTTATTGTCCAGTATTTGCAATCTATATTTTAATCAGACAGTATCATTGTCTCATTAATACGTGTGTAGTTCACATGCATAGTTTTCATTGTCTTGGCATTCCTTCTTGCATGTATCTTCCCTACAGAATTTTCTCTCTCCTGAAGAATGTCCTTGAGAAGTTCTCCTGATGGGGGTCTGATGATAGTAAACTACATTTGTTTTTGTCTGCCTGAACATGTCCCTATATGGCCCTTGTTTTGAAAATCAGTTTTGCTGGTTGTTAAATTCTCTCAGCATTTTGAAGATCCTGTAATATGCATGTGACTTGTTGGAGCAACATTAGATGGGGGAGGGAAGACCCAACAAAGTACAGATAGATCAGTAACCTGTGTGCCCTGCCCTCTGGGTGTGGCTCTTAGCCCCCAGCAGGGTCAGGCTTCACACTTCAGGAGGAGCCTGGGCCCCGTGGGGTGACCGAGGGCCAAGATACAGAGAGGTTCTTATGCTGTGATGGAGCCTTGCTCTCCAGGTCCCATGCAACTTTTGTGGCCATGGATTGGCCTGGGGCTTGCTCAGGGGCTGTGTCAGCCACGAACTTGAGTCTGCATGACACAGTGGATGAGGGCAGGGTTCGTGTATCTGTAAACATGGTTAGGGGCTTGCCAGCACTTTCTCTGGCATGATTAAGACATTGGGGTCCAAGCCTTGTTGACCCAGACTGTTGCCAGTAACACAAGACCAGAACAAGTTTCCGTGGAGCTTTGTAGGGGACCACCTTCTGTTTGGGGAGATTAGCCTGCAACACACCCCTGTTGTTCAAGTCTCATTATTTATTAGGAATCTGCCCTTTCTCTGGCTGCTTGTAAGGTCTTTTCTTTGTACTGTTTTGCTGCATAGACACTTCCTTCAGTTCATCTCTGCTAGTTGGGGCTCTTCAAGCTGGAATAGTTTTGGAAAATTTGTAGCTAACTCTTCGGCTCAGGGAATATTGCTTCTCGTCACTCCTTAAGCCCCTAATCTCTCATAACAACTGTTTAATATGTATCTTGATTTTTCTGTGTTGCATGTAGGTTATTTAAATCCATCTTACAACTTACTTTTTCACTAGTTGCCTAATTTGCACTAAGGTTTTAATTTCACTTTTTTTTTTTTTTTTCTGTTTTTGGCTTCCCTGCGTGGCTTATGGGATCTTAGTTCCCCAACCAGTGGTTGAACTCAGGCCCTCGGCGGTAAAAATGCCGAGTCTTAACCACTGGACACCCAAGGAATTCCCTGATTTCACTTACTATATTTGTAAATTCCTAATTTCATTTGGTTCACTTACAGCTGCCTTGGTCATTTTTTATAAAAGTCTGATCTTTTGTGTTTTTGATGTCCTATTTCTTTTAACTTATTCTTGTAATGATTGGGCTTCCCTAGTGGCTCAGATGTTAAAGTGAAATGAAGTCGCTCAGTGGTGTCCAACTCTTTGCGATCCCATGGACTGTAGCGTACCAGGCTCCTTGGTCTGTGGAGTTTTCCAGGCATGAGTATTGGAGTGGGTTGCTATTTCCTTCTCCAGGGGATCTTCCCGACCCAGGGATCGAACCCAGATCTCCCGCATTGTAGGCAGACGCTTTACCGTCTGAGCTACCAGGGAAGCCCATCAGATGGTAAAGAATATGCCTATAATGCAGGAGACCCAGGTTCAATCCCTGGCTTGGAAAGTTCCCCTGGAGAAGGAAATGGCAACCTACTCCAGTATTCTTGGCTGGGAAATTCCATGAACAGAGGAGCCTGGTGGGCTATAATCCATGGGGTTGCAGAGTCAGACACGACTGAGAAACTATTCTTGTAATGATCAGATGCAGAAAATAAATTAACTGTAGACTTTACAGGTTTGACGAGTGGTCTGCTGCTTGTACTGACCTTCATTTAGTCATTTTACTTCATTTGTTTAATGGTTTTTGATGGTGGCCTCTTTGAATTTATTCTTGGAGATTTCAGTTTAATGAGTGTTTTTTCCCAGCAAGTGTTTGCATGTGTATGTGCATGGGATTGGGGGAGAGACAACACTGGTTTGCTCTGAGTGTTATTGGGCTAAGTAGGTAGTGTTAATTCTAACCCTAATGTGTGTTAAGGCAGGCTTGTAGTCTCAGGCTGTAAAGGAGACATACGTTGTCCCCTGCCTGGGGCCAAGGTCCTGCCATATCCCTCTGGGAAGGTAGGTAGTTTTTTATTTTCACCCTCAGTTCAGTTCAGTCACTCAGTGTGTCCAACTCTTTGCAACCCCATGAACTGCAGCACGCCAGGCTTCCCTGTCCAGGCTTCCCACTAGCTTCCAGAGCTTGCCCAAACTCATGTCCATCAAGTCGGTGATGCCATCCAACCATCTCATCCTCTCTCATCCCCTTCTCCTCCCACCTTCAATCTTTCCCAGCATCAGGGTCTTTTCAAATGAGTCAGTTCTTCGCATCAGGTGGCCAAAGTATTGGAGTTTCAGCTTCAGCATCAGTCCTTCCAATGAATATTCAGGACCAACTTCCTTTAGGGTTGCCTGGTTTGATCTGCTTGCAGTCTAAGGGACTCTCAAGAGCCTTCTCCAAAACCACAGTTCAAAAGCATCAATTCTTCGGCGCTCAACTTTCCTTATGATCCAACTCTCACATCCATACATGACTACTGGAAAAACCATAGCCTTGACTAGATGGACTTTTGTTGGCCAAGTAATGTCTCTGCTTTTTAATATGCTGTCTAGGTTGGTCATAGGTTTTCTTCTAAGGGGCAAGCGTCTTTTAATTTCATAGCTGCAGTCACCATCTGCAGTGATTTTGCAGCCCCCCCCAAAATAAAGTCTCTCATTGTTTTCATGGCAAACAAATAGGGAGACAATTGAGTGATAGGACCGGATACCATGATCTTAGTTTTCTGAATGTTGAGTTTTAAGCCAGCTTTTTCACTCTCCTCTTTCACTTTCATCAAGAGGCTCTTTAGTTCCTCTTCGTTTTCTGCCATAAGGGTAGCATCATCTGCGTATCTGAGGTTATTAATATTTCTTCTGGCAGTCTTGATTCCAGCTTGTGCTCCATTGAGCCCAGCATTTTGCATGATGTACTCTGCATATAAGTTAAATAAGCAGGGTGACAATATACAGCCTTGATGTACTCCTTTCCCAATTTGGAACCAGTCTGTTGTTCTGTGTCTGGTTCTAACTGTTGCTTCTTGACCTGCATACAGATTTCTCAGGAGGCAGGTAAGGTGGTCTGGTATTCCCATTTCTTGAAGAATTTTCCACAGTTGGTTGTGATCTACACAGTCAAATGCTTTCACGTAATCAATAAAGCAGATGTTTTTCTAGTATTCTCTTGCTTTTTCTGTGATCCAACGGATGTTCACCCTTAGAGGCTGTTACTTTAGGGACCCTAGCTTTTTCTGCTCCTTCCGTCTCCCCATCTCATTCCCCTCCTGAATTCAGGCTCTGCTGCTCAGACAGTTGGGAAAAGCCTCCTTCAGTGACTCTGACTTCTTAGTTTCTCTCTTCCAAGACCTTCCCTTACTTTTCCATCACCTCAGCCAAGCATGTGAAGTTTTCAGTAATCCAGCAGTTTTAGAGGCTGTGTATTGAGATTGTTTCTTTGGAAATTTAATCTGCCATGATGCCCAAAATGGAATTCCTGCTGATTCTCTAAACCCAAGTTTATTTTCAGTTCAGTTCAGTTCCTCAGTCGTGGCCGACTCTTTGCGACCCCATGAATCGCAGCACGCCAGGCCTCCCTGTTCATCACTATCTCTCGGAGTTCACTCAGACTCACATCCATCGAGTCAGTGATGCCATCCAGCCATCTCATCCTCGGTCAATAAAGCAGAAGTAGATGTTTTTCTGGAACTCTCTTGCTTTTTCCATGATCCAGCGGATGTTGGCAATTTGATCTCTGGTTCCTCTGCCTTTTCTAAAGCCAGCTTGAACATCAGGGAGTTCACGGTTCACGTATTGCTGAAGCCTGGCTTGGAGGATTTTGAGCATTACTTTACTAGCATGTGAGATGAGTGCAATTGTGCGGTAATTGGAGCATTCTTTTGCATTGCCTTTCTTTGGAATTGGAATGAAAACTGACCTTTTCCAGTCCTGTGGCCACTGCTGAGTTTTCCAAATTTGCTGGCATATTGAGTGCAGCACTTTCACAGCATCATCTTTCAGGATTTGAAACAGCTCAACTGGAATTCCATCACCTCCACTAGCTTTGTTCGTAGTGATGCTTTCTAAGGCCCACTTGACTTCACATTCCAAGATGTCTGGCTCTAATCTATAAACCCACTGGTACTTCCCTGGTGGCTCAGACACTGCTTAAGAAAGGACTTTTGAGGTCATTTAAGCTATAGCTCCCTATAAAGTGAGTGAGCTATAGCTCACTTTATAGTTGGAGGCCTGAGAAAGCAAAGTGGTTTGACCAAGAGTCCAGTAGCCAAAACATGGCTGTGCTGAGCCTAAAACAGATGTCTTCTGATCAAGTCCAGCCCGCTTTCCACCGCAGCATGCTGCTCCTGTTTTACATCCTGGGTCAATGCTTGTTTTTATGGTATCTTTGACATTTAGAACAATTCAGGAATGCTCCAAGCCTGGTTCATGGAGACTTAGTAACTTGTTACACTAAGTGTGGTCTGTGGCTATCCCATCAGCTCTGGGAGCCTGTTAGCAAATGCAGAATCTCAGGCTCCTATCAGATCTTCTTCATCAGAATCTGCATGTTAACAAGATCCCCGGGTAATTAAAGCATGAGAAGCCCTGCTGGAGATAACAGTAATCAAGCATTCATCTGGATTTCCTATTGTTTGTTCCTTCAAACTGTCTCTGCCTTTACGATGGTGTAGAGCACCCTCCTGGAAGCCTGCTACCAGGGCTGTGACTCTTGGTGAAGAAACCAAAAGACCTTGAGAAACACAGATTTAGTGCTCATTCTAGTTTAGACAGATTATTTATAAACCGAAGAGGAAGTTATCACCCATCTGCAGCATAAACTCACTGTGAAGTCATCCAATGCTAATCTAATCTGTTTTGACAGAGTTCTGACTGGTGGGTTGGGAAAAAGGAGTAGATTCAGTTCAGCTGAATTTTGGCAGAGAGTAAGCTTTCCTTTTGTGTTAATAGCAGAATTGAGAAAGAAGAAATTGACGTTCATAGAGTTAGGTGGAGTAAGATTCATTTTTTCAGAGATTTCTGTCAAATGTACATTATTGGGGGCACATTTCTAGCAGTGGGTCACAGAACTCTGTTCTCGCCCTTGTCTGTTCAACATTTTCTTCATTTCATTCCTTTCATTCATTTCATTCCCTGCGGTGGAATCACAGAGCCCTAAGCACTGGATCACCAGGGAGTTCCCCTTAATTTCATATCTTGTTTCAGAGGCCATTTTAAGAAATGCTCAAGTTAGTTAAACCAGCTCTCCAGGTAGGTAGTGGGGTCCCTACAGTCTGGCTAAATCCAGATTGTGTTGAAGTATTCAGAGTAAAGATGCAAATAGAGGACAGCCGGCCATGAACACACTCCTAACGTGAGCTGGCACATTTTCCCTTCTCTCAATCTCCTCAGCATCTCCAACCTAGAAAATCGACTGACTGGCAAAATCTTCAGGCTCCATTCTAAATACTGTTTGTCAGTGGAATGTTGAACAGTCATTGAGCAGCTGTGAATGCAGCCTTAGCTCCGAGGGCTGCCCGCAGTGAACTTGTTTGTGAACTTGTTTTACATTGCTAGTTAAGTGTTGAGCAGGATGCTTTATGAGGATGGGCCAGCATCTTTTTCAGGAAAGATCAATTGCCGAATGAGTCAGTTTATCTACAGAAAGTGCCACTACAGCTCTGTAAACATGGGTTGAACTAAGGAATACCCAGGAGCAGGACCCAGGGTCTCCTAAGAAAGAATTTATAGTCTGTTATACTGATATAACACTAATGGCTGAGATCATAAAATTATAAAAGGGTTTTTAGGTTCTTTTTAAAACATGGAAAATTTTACTCCATGGAATGCAGTTTGAAAATCATTGTTCAAAACACAGTGTAAATTTATGGTAATAATTTTTACATACAAAAATTCTCAAGCAGTTATGTATAATTGAACATTTCAGTAAAAAGGAAAAAAAAAAAACTCTGAAAGGTTTCTTAATCCTTTAACTTTGAATAATGCGATTTAGTTATATTCCTTCATTATGCGTTTTACATTTCTTACAAAATAGGCATATTGGTACATTAAGGAGGATATAAATTATTTACCAAAATAATGCCTTTAGTTCTATAGTACCTGATGTGATATTTTGATTGGCCAAAAACCCCACATACTTCAACAAAATAAAAAAAAATTTTTTAAACCCTTTTATTAAAAAAAAACCCTAAGATTTACTATTTTTTACTTAAGTATTTACAGTTTTAAGTCACAGTATAGTACTATTAAGTATGTTCACGTGTTGTGTGGCAAATCTCTAGAACTTTCAGTTCAGTTCAGTTGCTCAGTCGTCTCCGACTCTTTGCGACCCCATGAATCGCAGCACACCAGGTCTCCCTGTCCATCACCAACTCCTGGAGTTCACCCAAACTCATCTCTAGAACTTTCAAATCTTGCAAAACTGAAGCTCTGTCCATCCCCCAGCTCCTGGCATCCACCATTTTGTTTTCTCTTAGTAAGAGTTTGACTATGTTAGATTCTTAGATAAGTGGAACAATGTGGTATTTGTCTTTTTGAAACTGATCTATTTCACCTGGAGCAGTGCCTTCAAGATTCTTGCATGTTGTAGCATGTGACAAGACTTCCTTCTTTTTTTTTAAGGCTAAAAAACATTTTACTGTATGTGTATGCCTCATTTGCTTTACCCATCCATCAACAGATACTTAGATTGCTTCTATCTCTTGGCTGTTGTGAATAACGCTGCAGTGAACATGGATATGCAAATATCTCTGATACGTTTTCAGTGCTTTTGGATATATATTCATAAGTGTGACTGTTGGGTCATAGGGTAGTTCTTTTTTTTATATTTTAAATGCTATTGGAATGTAGTTGATTTACAGTGTTGTATTAGTTTCAAGTGTACAGCTAAGTGATTCAATTATGCATAAAGATATATTCCTTCTTTTTGAGATTCTTTTCCCATATAGGTTACTGAGTCGAGTTCCTGTGCTATATGTCAGGTCCTGGTTGGTTATCTGTTTTCTATATAGTCATGTGTATGTTAATCCCAAGCTCCCAGCCAGCCTTTCCCCTTTGGTGACCATAAGCTTGTTTTCAAAATCTGAGTGTCTGTTCCTACTTTGTAAATAAGTTTATAGATATCATTTAAAAAAATTAAATCCCACATATGATTCATATATGATATTTGTCTCTTTCTGACTTGCTTTGTAGGATAGTCTCTAGGTCCGTCCGTGTTGCTGCAAATGGCATTTCATTCTTTCTTATGGCTGATTTATGTTCCACTGTATATATGTACCAGATCTTCTTTATCCATTCTTCTTGTTGATGGATGTTCAGGTTGCTTCTGTGTCTTGGCTGTTGTAAATAGTGCTGTGATGAACATTGGTGTGTATGTATCTTTTCAAATTATAGTTTTCTCCAGATATATTTCCAGGCATGGTATTGCTGGGTCTTAGAGTGCCTGATGAACTACGGACAGAGGTTCGTGACATTGTACAGGAGACAGAGATCAAGACCATCCCCATGGAAAAGAAATGCAAAAAAGCAAAATGGCTGTCTGAGGAGGCCTTACAAATAGCTGTGAAAAGAAGAGAAGAAAAAGCAAAGGAGAAAAGGAAAGATACAAGCATCTGAATGCAGAGTTCCAAAGAATAGCAAGAAAAGATAAGAAAGCCTTTCTCAGCGATCAGTGCAAAGAAATAGAGGAAAACAACAGAATAGGAAAGACTAGAGATCTCTTCAAGAAAATTAGAGACACCAAGGGAACATTTCATGCAAAGATGGGCTTGATAAAGGACAGAAATGGTATGGACCTAACAGAAGCAGAAGATATTAGAGGTGGCAAGAATACACAGAAGAACTGTACAAAAAAGATCTTTACCACCCGGATAATCACGATGGTGTGATCACTCACCTAGAGCCAGACATCCTGGAACGTGAAGTCAAGTGGGCCTTAGAAAGCATCACTACAAACAAAGCTAGTGGAGGTGATGGAATTCCAGTTGAGCTATTTCAAATCCTGAAAGATGATGCTGTAGCATCACGGACTCGATGGATGTGAGTCTGAGTGAACTCCGGGAGTTAGTGTTGGACAGGGAGGCCTGACGCGCTGCGATTCATGGGGTCGGAAAGAGTCGGACACAACTGAGCGACTGAACTGATAGTAGTTCTATTTTTAGTTTTGTAAGGAACTTCCATACTGTTCTCCGTAGTAGTAGTACCAATTTACGTTCCCACCAACAGTGGAGGAGGGTTCCCTTTTCTCCACACTCTCTTTTCTGTATTTGTTGTCTATAAACTTTTTGATGATGGCCATTCTGAGCCACGTGAGGTGATAACCTCATCGTGCTTTTGATTCTGGCTCTAAGCATGGAGCATTAGAAGCCAAGCCTTTTAATGAATAGGAGTCGATAAACATATCCTGGTTGCTAGAGCAATTAGATGACTTGGAAGGACTAAAGAGTAGCTAAAGCAGCAGGTGGAGAAGGAAGTGGCAACCCACTCCAGTATTCTTGGCTGGGAAATTCCACGGACGGAGGAACCTGGTGGACTACAGTCTGTGGGGTCACAAAGAGTCAGACACGACTGAGTGACTAAACAACAGAGAAGCAGGTGGTGAGAGATGGGTGAATCTGTGGGGCTGTGAAGGAGGATAGGAGTCATCTGCCCACCAGAGGGAACCTGAATATGATAGTTGTAGCTTTAAGATTTTGAGGAACCTCTGTACTCTTTTCCAGAGCAGCTACATCATTTCACAATTCCACCACAATTTCTCCACATCCTCACCAATGTTTGTTGTTTTGTAATAATGTATGAGATTTTGATTTGCAGTGTCCTTATAATTAGTGATGTTCAATATCTTTTTTATACACCTTCTGGCTATTTGCATATCTTTGGACAAGTGTCTATTTAAGACCTTTGCCCATTTTTTAGTTTAATTTTTGTTGAGTTGTAGCAGTTCTTTCATGTACTGGAGAAGGAAATAGCAACCCACTCCAGTGTTCTTGCCTGGAGAATCCCAGGGATGGGGGAGCCTGGTGGGCTGCCGTCTATGGGGTCACACAGAGTTGGACATGACTGAAGTGACTTAGCATAGCAACAGTTCTTTATATGTTCTCAGTATTAACTTGTTTTGAGATACATGGTTTGCAAATATTCCCTCCAGTTTTGTAGGTTACCTTCTCACTTTGTTAATATTTGGCTGCACTGGGTCTTAGTTGCAGCGCGTGAAATCTAGTTCCCTGACTGGGGACTGAACCCAGGCCCCCTGCATTGAAGAGCATGGAGTCTTAGCCACTGGACCACCAGGGAAATCCCTCCATCTCACTTTGTTGATTTTCTTTGCTGCAGAGTAGTAGTCATACTTCCGTGTCATAGAAATCGGATGTGGTTACACTTATCTATTTTTGCTTTCGTTATGCTTGCTGTGTCATAGCCACGAAATCATTGCCAAATCCAGTGTCATGAAGCTCTCCCCTTATTTTTTCTCCTGGAGCTTTATAGTTTCAGGTCTTGAAATTAGGCCTTTAATTCATTTTGAGTTAATTTTTATATATATTATGAAGGGTTCAGGATCATTCTTTTGTATGTCAGTACCCAGATTTCCATTTGTTGAAGAGACAGTTCTTTCCCTATTGTGTGACTTTGGGTCCCTTGTCGAAGATCCGATCGATACTAGAGTGTTTCTGAGCTCTCCATTCTGTTCCTTTGGTCTACATGTCAGCACCACGTTGTTTAAATACTGTAGCTTTGTAATATCTTTTGATACAAGAACTGTGAGACTTCCAGCTTTGTTTTTTTATTCTCAATTTTAGCTTTCTGATTCTGTATGAATTTTAGGATTTTTTTTCTATTTCTGCAGTAATTGCCATTGAGAGTTTGCTAGGGATAACACTGAATATATAGATTGCTTTGGATGGTATATACATTTTAACAATATTATGCTTTGGCTAGTATGACATTTTAACAATATTAAAGATACAATTATATCTTATTTATATGGAAGAACTGGCTATTTACGAAGGCTACTTGTGCTACATAGCAACAAAATTATGCCATTGTCTTATTGACAAATACTTTATTTTACCGTCTCTCTCAGAGAAGTGGGGAGATAAAGGAGAAGGAGGAAGGGTTGCCTAGCTCCAGCCCAAGCAAAGCATTTCAGCTTATTAAGATATTAATACAAGCTAAAGATAAAGGGCAAGGTCCTTAGTAACTATCTCTCTGATTTATACCTTCCTGGAAATTATCTGATGCATCAAAGGATGTTCCTAGCAATCCTAACTTTTTTGATTGTATTGAAATTCACAGTAGGTACTAATAGTGAGCATTTTACACTGAGCTCTGGCAGTTTAGCCTGTGATTAATTCTTGTTCATGGATTCTACAGTGTAGAACAGGCCAATAAAAGTTCCCTGTTGTGATGGTAGAGCTGGTTCCTGCTGTCATTATTTTTAGTTTATGAGTTATTTTTGTGTTGGTTCAAAACTTTTAAGTGAGCCATATCTTGATTTATGGATATAATTTCTTCTTTGTAAGGATATTAATTATAGTCTTTGGACCTTTTTTTCTGTACACGTTTCTAGTCCTTCAAGTTGTGTTCTTCTGCTTGCTTGGTCTATTTCTTTCACACTGGAAGCTGGTAATCCTGGGGTGTCTTATATTTAAGGGTGAAGCATGTAATTCTTGTGGGCAGGCCTCTTCTGCTGGGCTTCAGTGTGGGATGATGTTCTTTCAAATGCTGGTAGCCATGGGTCTTTTCTCTAGCACTAGTTTTTTCCAAAGATAATCCACCAGACTGCTACTTGGAGTGTGATATGTCTTCCTGAGTTTTGTGTAACCACCTTCTTCTCATGCTCTACACTGTGCTTGATGTCTAGTTTGGAGCCTCTTGTTTAATTTTGTTATTGAAAAACTGTGTCTGGAGAACTACCAGGGGAGGAATCTGGGTGACTAGCCTCATTTGGACTTTCAGCATCACCTTGACTTCATCCCTGCCTTCTTACTACCTTATTCCTGCAGTCGTGGAACTTCTGGTTTTCTGCTGACTGGTGCCTTCTCTGGAGGCATCAGCGCTTCTGGTTTCTGGTCACTGCTAATTCCTGCATCCACTGTCTGTTCACTTTCACTGTCTTGCTCACAAACTTACTGTTATTTCTCACTTGCTTGTATGCCTCTCCAGTTTTCTTTAGTCTATGGCTTTTTACTATTTAAAAAATACTTTTGTTTACATTGTATTATTGTTTCCAGAGGGAGCAGAAATAAACCATACCTATTTATTCTGCTGTATTTAATCTAGAGGTCTGTTCTGCGTATTTAATCTAGGTTCTATTCTGCCATATTTAATGCAGAGGTCTATTCTGCTGTATTTAATCTAGATGTCTTTCCCTCTTACACAGGAACTTCAAGACCCAGCTCAAGGGCCATGTTTTTCGTGAAAACCTCTGCCTCCCTGTAACTCCGGGTGCTATCTGTGTTTCCGGGTCCTTACCACAAAGCAAAACAGTTGCTTCTAGTTCTTTGCCATGTGTTTCCTTCTGTGGCCATACAACTAAATAATACTTTTCTTTAACGCTTTGTTTTTTAAAAAAGCACTTGAAACTTTAGAAGGAACTATTTCAAGCCCATTCAGTTTCAACTTGCTTAGTTTATCTATGACATAGTCATCGTGTGCAAGCATTAGGTTGGTTATTGAGTGAGTCAGTCATGTCCAACTCTTTGCAACCCCGTGGGCTGCAGCATGCCAGGCTTCCCTGACCTTCACTATCTCCCAGAGTTTGCTCAAACTCATGTCCATTGAGTCAGTGATGCCATCCAACCATCCCGTCCTCTGTCGTCCCCTTCTTCTCCTGCCCTCAATCTTTCCCTGCATCAGGCTCTTTTCCAGTGAGTACAGGGGAATATCTAAATTGAGTGAGTCAGTCATGTCCAACTCTTTGCAACCCCGTGGGCTGCAGCATGCCAGGCTTCCCTGACCTTCACTATCTCCCAGAGTTTGCTCAAACTCATGTCCATTGAGTCAGTGATGCCATCCAACCATCCCGTCCTCTGTCATCCCCTTCTTCTCCTGCCCTCAATCTTTCCCTGCATCAGGCTCTTTTCCAGTGAGTACAGGGGAATATCTAAAGATCTACCTCTCAGAGGCTTGTGGTCTTGTGAGAGTAGCAAGAGGCACTCGCCCACCCACGAGCCGTGACACTGGTGTGGTGTGTGTGGTACAGAAGCCTAGGGTGCAGTCACAGGGCACAGAGGGCGAGAACTCTGTAGGTGGGAAGGCTCTGAGCTTTGTTCAGGCAAGAATACGTTTTGTTTCTTGAAACTTGGAGTTTCTGTAAAGAAATAATAGATCCACTTGGTAAACAGATTTGGAGAAGGAAATAGCAACCCACTCCAGTATTCTTGCTTGGGAAATTCCATGGAGAGAGGAGCCTAGTGGGCTACAGTCCATGGGATCTCAAAGAGTCAGACGTGACTTACTGACTGAGCAACAAAGCGGTTTTATTTTTGGCATAGCTAGACAGGTCTTTCTGGATGGAGAGGCATGCCTGGCATATAATACACACTTAGATGGAAAAGCACTTTGGGAACACATGTAAAATACTCTGCTTTCTTCATATGTTAAAAAAAATTAACCTGACATTTTTTCCCCCCAAATGTAGATTTTCCTTGCTCCTGCTTAACTTGGAGGAGTACTACTTTGAACAGCATACGGCTCATCACATTCAGCACAAGGGCAGCCAGAAGGAAAGGTAAGGAGGAGTTTTAGATCTCTGCAGATTTACAGACTTTTCTGTTGTCTGTTTTAAAATTAAATGTATGATCATACAGTTTTTCCCTTCTTTTATACTGGGAAACTAAAGAGAAGAAAGGGATTTATAAATCCAATGTATAGATTGTCATAACTTAAGATATTTTCTAAAGCTGAAAGTGAAAGTTGCTCAGTTGTGTCCGACTCTTTGCAACTCCATGAACTGTAGAGTCCATGGAATTCTCCAGACCAGAATATTGGAGTGGGTAGATTTATCCTTCTCCAGGGGATCTTCCGAACCCAGGAATCGAACTGGGGTCTCCTACGTTGCAGGCAGATTCTTTACCAATTGAGCTATCAGGGAAGCCCTTTCTAAAGCTAAATGTGTACTAATTCCTCAAAGGTTGTGTCTGGTTCTTAAATCCACTCGATGGGGCCCTGATTCATTCCCTCACTTTTTTCTTGCATCCCTTTTGTCCTTGTGTGCTCAATTATTTGGGTTATGATGTTTGAAATGGCAACCCACTCCAGTATTCTTACCTGGAAAATCCCATGGATGGAGGAGCCTGGTGGGCTACAGTTCATGGGGTCGCAAAGAGTCGGATATGACTGAGCGACTTGACTCACTCACTCATAAAAAATCAGTGCATGTGGTGTAAAAATCAGTACTTTCAAATGAATAATTTGATTTGAACTAGAAGCAAAATCTCTAGAAGCAAAATACTCTGTATTTTAATTATTATTGTTTATTACTGTAAAAGTAGATTGTTTCTTTGGCCACACTGTTTGAAAGCTATTTGCAAAAGTATATAATGAAGTGTTTTGTTTTTTTTTTTTTTTTGGTTTAAAATGCCAACTTTGAATTAACTAAAATGTATCTGTTAATTCTCTTGGTTTGTCACTTAACAACTATGGGCTACAATTTAGAACATGCTTTAGTATTAGATAAACACTTTTCTTTTTACCATTTAAAAAATGAAATATCCTTTAATCCTGAAAGGATCAAAACCATGTTAAGTTCAGTCCAGTTGCTCAGTCGTGTCCAACTATTTGCGACCCCATGGACTGCAGCACGCCAGGCTTCTCTGTCCAACACCAACTCCCAGAGCTTACTCAATGAGTCAGTGATGCCATATAGTTTTTGTTTAAATCAAAACTGTATAGTATTTGTTTAAATATAAGCCAAAGTAAAACTCAGCTTTTTGTTTGATAGGTTTGTGCATATCTGTTTCCTTGGCTTTCAATCATATTATATAATTATTTTTCTAATTGAAAGTAGAACCTTGGTTTTTTACCTCTAGAATTTTGAACATTTTTTTTCCCCTAATTTCATATCTTTTACTCTCCCAGTGCTCCTCTGCTCTCTGTCATAATGTCTTGCTTAAAATTAAATATTGAAGCACAAATATAAGCAAGCAAACTGAAACTTGTTTTTGTAATTTTCAAGTTATTATTAGGTTGAAGTGGTACAGTTCCATGGAAGTGAATTTGGTAATATTTAGCAAGATTGCATGTAAATTATCCTATTAATCTAGCAATGCTAATTCTAGGAAATTACCTCAGAGATGCACTAGAAAGTATATAAATGGACATAAAATGCCCAAGATTATTTATTGTAGTACTACTTGTAATAGCAAGATGCTGGAAGCAGTTTAGTGCGTGACTGAATAACTTATGGAATGACCACATACTGGAGTATTATGAAACTGTAACAAAGGAATGAAGAGGTTCTGTGTGTTAGTGTAGATTTTTCTCCAATACATATTAAATGAAAAATGCAAGGGAAAAATATTTTGTGTTGGATGCCATCATTCATATAAGAATGGGGCAATTATATTGATTATATTTTTAGAAGTTAAATATATATATATATATATTTTAAAGCATAAGCAAAAAGCTAATGGAAATGGTTATCTACAGAGAAAAAGGAGGGATCAGGGGATAATACCGAGATGACAACTAGATGCCTTTGAATGTACCTTTTTTTATAGCTCTGTTTTTGGAACTATAGGAATATTTATATGCAATATAGAATTTATTTCTTTATTAAATTTCAGGAGAAGCAGAAAATTCTAAAAATTAAAAAGAAAATGAAACAAATGAACCTAACTATATATAAAGCTGGAGGATTAATCACAGAAAAGATCGTTTTAATCAACTTCACAACACAATAATTTGTGTCTCTGGTGAAATATATTTTCAGTTAAGGAAGAATTGCAAAAAATGTTGTAAATTGTTTTAGTAGTAATATTAAGTATTTTTGTATTATTTTGGAACTGTTTTATGCACACAATTTTATATAGTTAGATAAAGCAAAATGCCAAGATCGAGATTTTCAGTATAAAGGAGATACAGATCTAATATTAAAGGAGTTAAGTAAAAACCTTGGGATCTTTGATTTGAATTGGTAATGCTTATATGGAGTCATATGCTTTTCTTTTAAAAGAAAGTGGTTTCTAGCTCTGCCTTCTGAAAAGACCTAGAAACAGCTCAGTAGCAATGAGCTACTCTGTGAATGCCTCTCTCCAGTAAAAGGAGTGAGGGCTCTTTGGAGAAGTGCCTGAGTCTAAGTGAGGGGCAGGAAATGTGAGGGAGGCGAGCCTATAACATCTTGTTATCCTGGCAGGTAAGGAAAAATGTCAAAAACGATTGCATACTGAATTAAAAGGGCACAAGGCCACCCTGAAAAGTTGGGAAAAAAAAAAAAAATGGAGCAGATTGAGCATCAAAAAAGAATGACTATAGGGGATTGGAATGTATCATAAGGGCTCAACTCCATGAGTTCATAATGATATATATATATATAAAAATAATTTCATATGTATATATATATGTGTGTGTATCATTTAGCTTCAAAGGATGGTAGGACACCGACTCATTTTTCTAAAACTTGATGAAAAAGATCAAGCATTTTTCCTGCTTTCCTTGTACAAATTGTATTTCAGGGTGACCAAATCATAGATAATTAAAGCTGTCCTTGGATAAATTCTAGATAACAAACCGGAGAAGGCAATGGCACCCCACTCCAGTACTCCGGCCTGGAAAATCCCATGGACGGAGGGCCTGGTGGGCTGCAGTCCATGGGGTTGCTAAGAGTTGGACACAACTGAGGGACTTCACTTTCACTTTTCACTTTCATGCATTGGAGAAGGAAATGGCAACCCACTCCAATGTTCTTGCCTAGAGAATCCCAGGGACGGGGGAGCCTGGTGGGCTGCTGTCTATGGGGTCTCACAGAGTCAGACATGACTGAAGCGACTTAGCAGCAGCAGATAACAAACACTGAACGATTGTTAAAAATTTCAATCCCTAGAGAATCAGGGATCGACAGACTATGGTCATATCTGGCTGGCACTTGTGTTTCTTAAATAAAGTTTTATTGGAATGCAGTCACAACCACTTGTTTACATCTTGTATCTGGTTGGTTTTCTGCAGCAACAGGGAAATAGAGCTGAATAGAGACAGATACCAAATGGCCCACAAAGTCAAAAATATTTGCTCTCTGGCTCTTTACTGAAAAAGTTTGCTAACTCCTGATCTAGACATACTCTTCAGTGGCTGCTAAACCAGCAGGTGAAAAGCTGCTGAGAAATATTTTAATGCACATGTCAAGGTGGGTATAATCTGAACCCACTGGGGCCTCCTGATGTGAGGGCAGTACCTGTGCACTGCCTCTGACATAAAGGAAGTGGGATAGATGGAAACCACAGAGACGTGTTTAGCAAAGTCCATAAAGCGGGGAAATGAACACTGTCTTAGATTAAGAGATATTAGGATATCACTGCCGAGGTGACTGCAGCCATGAAATTAGAAGACGCTTACTCCTTGGAAGAAAAGTTATGACCAACCTAGACAGTATTTTCAAAAGCAGAGACATTACTTTGCCGACTAAGGTCCGTCTAGTCAAGGCTATGGTTTTTCCAGTAGTCGTGTATGGATGTGAGAGTTGGACTGTGAAGAAGGCTGATCGCCGAAGAATTGATGCTTTTGAACTGTGGTGTTGGAGAAGAATCTTGAGAGTCCCTTGGACTGCAAGGAGATCCAACCAGTCCATTCTGAAGGAGATCAACCCTGGGATTTCTTTGGAAGGAATGGTGCTGAAGCTGAAACTCCAGTACTTTGGCCACCTCATGCGAAGAGTTGAGTCATTGGAAAAGACTTTGATGCTGGGAGGGATTGGGGGCGGGAGGAGAAGGGGACGACCGAGGATGAGATGGCTGGATGGCATCATGGACTCGATGGACATAAGTCTGAGTGAACTCCGGGAGATGGAGATGAACAGGGAGGCCTGGCGTGCTGCGATTCATGGGGTCGCAAAGAGTCGGACACGACTGAGCGACTGAACTGAACTGAGGAGACATATCGGCTAAAGGACATGTGGGCTTTTAACAAAGCAACTATAAAAAAGTTATAAAATAGATTTGAACCCTGACTTTATCCTGGATGACATTAAGAAATTATTATTTTTTGTAGATGTGTAATGATGGTCATTTATTGAAGGACTTGAGAGATTCATGTTAAAGTATGTTTAGATGAAGTATTGGAGAAGGAAATGGTAACCCACTCCAGTGTGTTCTTGCCTGGAGAATCCCACGGAGAGAGGAACCTGGTGGGCTACAGTCCATGGGGTCACAAAGAGGTGGACGTGACTGAGCACAGCACAGCAGAGGAAGTGTAGGAGGTCTGGGAATTTATCTAAAATCCAGAAGGGTTCTGGGGAGTTAGACACAAAACAGGAAGGACTGCGTGTTAACAGCTGCAGGAACTAGTGGATTGGAACCTGGGAGTTTTCAGTTCTATTTGTATTTCTTTAGCTTTTGGCTTAAAAGTACTTAAGTTATTATTAGGTAATTTAGGGTGTTAGAGAAGTAAATGCAATTAACAGCATGAAAAAAATGATATAAAAATCAGCATTTAAAAGATCCTTTGAGGGAGAAGAATTGTAGCCTATGTCACGGCCTTTATCATGACGCTTCTCATCCATTTGGTACATATACCTGTGTACACAGCGGCAGGCCTTTCTCAGATTGCAATGGGGCTTTATCCTGGGGGCTAGGAAGCCATTGGCATTTTTGTAAGCCAGGAAGGATGTGAGATGTTTTGGCAGAATAATTGACTCAGGGAGGGGACACAGGGACAGGGAGAGAAAGTGGGTCTTTCTAGAGTCCAAGTAAAATAATTGCTTCAATTAAGAGACCCCTGGAATGGGGAGAGTGAGAAGCGTTCACTAGGACACCAAGGAATGGCTGGAGAAAAAGCCCAAATGTCATACAAGTAATTAAAAAAAAAATCCATGGAACTTTCCTTGTAGACAAAATAGAGTCTTGGAAACTAAGATGATTTTTTTAAAAGGTTTCTTTTTTCCCAGCATTTCTTAACCTGTGCTCTGATTACATAATAAATTATTGCCTTGGTCTGATCATTGATAAAAGTCATTCAGTCAGTAAAAGACAGTAAAGTGCAGCTTTTTATTGGCTTCAGGCTAGTGAGGCACACTGGCCTCTAGCATGCTCAGGCAGGCGTCCCCCTAGACTTACTAGAGCCTTATCCATGTCCCAGGAAAGGAGAAAAATGGTCAACAGCTGATCTATTTGGTATTATAGTAGTAGGCAGATCGTCTTTAAAATTGCTTATTCTCATAGAAGCAATCTTACCCTGAATTCCTATGTACCCCAGAATCACTGCTAAAAGCATTTTATGTGCTAAATTCAAACTGTTATTTTCCCATGGTTCAGTTCAGTTGCTCAGTCGTGTCCGACTCTGTGACCCCATGAATCGCAGCACGCCAGGCCTCCCTGTTCATATCCATCTCCCAGAGTTCACTCAGACTCACGTCCATCGAGTCCGTGATGCCATCCAGCCATCTCATCCTCGGTCGTCCCCTCCTCCTCCTGCCCCCAATCCCTCCCAGCATCAGAGTTTTTTCCAATGAGTCAACTCTTCGCATGAGGTGGCCAAAGTACTGGAGTTTCAGCTTTAGCATCATTCCTTCCAAAGAAATCCCAGGGCTGATCTCCTTCAGAATGGACTGGTTGGATCTCCTTGCAGTCCAAGGGACTCTCAAGAGTCTTCTCCAACTCCACAGTTCAAAAGCATCAATTCTTCGGCGCTCAGCCTTCTTCACAGTCCAACTCTCGCATCCATATATGACCACAGGAAAAACCATAGCCTTGACTAGACGGACAAGTCAAGCAAAGTAATGTAGGCAAAGTAATGTCTCTGCTTTTCAATATGCTATCTAGGTTAGTCATAACTTTTCTTCCAAGGAGCAAGTGTCTTTTAATTTCATGGCTGCAGTCACCATCTGCAGTGATTCTGGAGCCCAAAAAAATAAAGTCTGACACTGTTTCCACTGTTTCCCCATCTATTTCCCATGAAGTGATGGGACCGGAAAATCCCTTACCTAATCAATGTCAGGTTTAAAAAGGATTAGGGTTACAGTATGGTCTTCTGAATAGGTGTTTAAGATGTAGGAAATTCAAAGTCAAAAGAATTAACCACAGACAGGATGGAATCAGTGTTTCTTAAGGATCAGAAAACTGCTTCACATTCATGTAGTTGTGAGGACCAAGTGAAGTGATAATGAATAAAATACCCGGGACAGTCCTCAACCAGTGAGACTGTATTACAACACGTGGAGTTTCTTTAACCTCTAGGGAGGAGGTGATGGTTGTTGCTTACTTGCTAAGTCGTGTCTGACTCTTGGCAACCTCATGGACTGTATGTAGCACAGTGAACGCTTCTGTCCTCTGCTATCCCCCAGAGTCTGCTCACATTCCTATCCATTGAGTCGGTGATGCCATCTAACCATCCTCTACTGCCCTCTTCTCCTTTTGCCTTCAATCTTTCCCAGCATCAGAGTCTTTTCCAGTGAGTATGTTCTTCATATCAGGTGGCCAAAGTATTGGAGCTTCAGCATCAGTCCTTCCAGTGAATATTCAGGGTTGATTTCCTTTAGGAGATGAGGATAATTATTTTGCTATGTTGTCCAACCTTTACCTTTGTCTTTGATCTTTTATTAGTTGATGCTTTAGTCATCTACACGCTAGTTAAAATATGTTATGATTCTTCTGTGACTTCTGTTATGTTCATTAATAATATCCCTTTGTACTTTATCTCTAGGAAAATCAGAGGCTCCTTAAAAATATGTTCAAAATCAGTTATTTTTGAACCGGATGCAATATCCCAACCCATCATTAAGGTAAACACACTTTCAATGTGAAGAGAAATAGCCTGATATTTGTGTACATTTTACCTTGTCTTATTTTTATAACCTCTCTCTCTCTCAATTTTATATAGATTCCTTTGAGGGATTGTATAAAAATAGGAAAACATGGAGAAAATGAAGCCAATAGACACTTTGCAAAGTATGTCACTGTCACAACTGTTTGACTTTACTTCTACCAAAAAACTGTATATATATGTGTACGTATGTGTGTATATATATATATATATGTAATGACTTCTATCTGCATTTTTAGGACAGTATCTGGGGCGATTTCACTCATTTTCAGCCAGGTAAGGAGACTTGGTAAATATTTTTTCTAACCTGAATGAACATTTAAATGAATAAATACATATACTATATATGTATATGTGTGTGTGTTGTGTGTATGGGCTTCCATATACACACTTTTTTAGCATAATGAAATTATTTGTACAAGTCTCAAATGAAGACCGCTGGAAAAGATGTTTAAATTCTTTTTAAAATTTAGTCACTGGGAAATATGTTTTAGAAGGTGTGATCTCTGCTGAGATACTTAACATTCCTCAGGTAGATAGGTGAGTGTGTGTGTGTGTGTGTGTGTTGCCTGCCGGCTGTGGGTTGGCCCTTAGGAGTCCTGACAGTGAGTGAGGCTGAGGTAAAGGACTGCAGGTTCTCCTGTAGCCTCGTCACCATTTAGGAGGTGGGAGGCCAGCGCCCACCACTTTAATGAGCTCAAGGTGACTCGCTATGGCAACCCAGGCATGAGTCGGGTTGTGTGGCATGACTCGGGTTGTGTAGCCTTGTCTAATTATAAAGCTTGGAGTCGTGACTTTTTATTCATTTCGCGTTTACTCAGTATAGATTTTTGCATCCAGCAGTGTGTTGACACTGGCGGTACAGAGGTAAATTATAACATGTTTTTTCTCTTAACATACACGCCTGACCCTTGAGTAAAGCGAAAGTTCAGGGCACTGACAACCTCCAACACAGTTAACAATTCGTGTAAAACTTTTGACTCCCCCAAAGCTTAACTACTACGAATAGCCTGCTGGTGCCTTACTGATGACACAGGCTTAGTTGTGTCCCACTCTTTGTGACCCCATGAACTATAGCCCGCCAGGCTCCTCTGTCCATGGGATTTTTCAGACAAGAATACTGGAGTGGGTTGCCATTTCATCCTGCAGGGGATCATACATGGTTGATTAACACATTTTGTATATTGTATGTATTATATTATGTAGTCATACAATACAGTGAGTTAGAGAAAAAAGGTTATAAGAAAATCATAAGGAAGAGAAGACAGGTTTGCAGTATGTACTGGGTTTATCAATACTATAAGTTTGTCATCTGTTTACAAGTTTAGTAACTGCACAGCAGCGTGACTGTTTGCTAGTTATTAAGTAGAAATGGATCGTCACAGAGGTCTTCATCCTTGTCATCTGTCTTCGTGCTAAGGAGGAAGAGAGTCTTGCTGTCTCAGGGGGCAGAGGAGGAAGGGGTGGAGGAGGTGGGTGGATGGGGGTGCAGGAAAGGCAAACGCATTCAGTTTAAATTTACAGAAATACATCATTATTTCTGTCTTTTTCTGCTTTTTTATTTCTCTAAAAGTGTTTCTCCACGTACCCATCCTTCTTCCACAGTTTGCTTTAGTTTCAGCTCCTGTGTCAAAGAAGGGTCCATGTTGTAAAAAGAAGTCAAAAAGCAGGAAAAAATAAAAAACCAGGCGCTTCTGCTAGGTTGTCCAATGTCAGTTTATTTCCCAGCGCTTACCGCGTCTCCTCCCTCCAGTCTGGCTCTGGTTTGGGAGCGCTCGTCTGCATCAGGTCATCTTCTGTCCTCGGGTGCGGTGTCCATTAGTGCTTGAATCCCTCTGAGATCCAGGTCTCGAAACGTTTCAGCCCCCTTCTTTTTTGGCCACATCCATAATCTGATTGGCTCTGTCATAAATGCCATGTGGTCGTGCACAGCATCCGAACAGTTTTCTCGAGCAGGAACGTATGGTCTTCAGCATGGTGGCTTTCATGGCTTTTTCTTGAACAACCTGGGCATCTTCAGTGGTGCGGTCCTTACAGACTCTGAAGATATTCCGGCTGTCAACACTGACAGCCCTTTCCACAGAGCACCATGTGCATTAAACCTTAGAGGTTCCTATGACCCCTTGATCTGGAGTCTCAATTAGAGACACTGTTTTGGGGCAAGATGGCGACTGCAGCCATGAAATTAGAAGACGCTTACTCCTTGGAAGAAAAGTTATGACCAACCTAGATAGCATTTTCAAAAGCAGAGACACTACTTTGCCAACTAAGGTCCGTCTAGTCAAGGCTATGGTTTTTCCAGTGGTCATGTATGGATGTGAGAGTTGGACTGTGAAGAAGGCTGAGTGCTGAAGAATTGATGCTTTTGAACTGTGGTGTTGGAGAAGACTCTTGAGAGTCCCTTGGACTGCAAGGAGATCCAACCAGTCCATTCTGAAGGAGATCAGCCCTGGGATTTCTTTGGAAGGAATGCTGCTAAAGCTGAAACTCCAGTACTTTGGCCACCTCATGAGAAGAGTTGACTCATTGGAAAAGACTTTGATGCTGGGAGGGATTGGGGGCAGGAGGAGAAGGGGATGATAGAGGATGAGATGGCTGGATGGCATCACTGACTCGATGGACGTGAGTCTGAGTGAACTCCGGGAGATGGTGATGGACAGGGAGGCCTGGCGTGCTGCGATTCATGGGGTCGCAAAAAGTCGGACACGACTGAGCGACTGAACTGAACTGAGACTGCTTTGACAGCTTTGGTTTTGAACTCTTTATTCTAGGTGGCCAGGGGTATTGTCCAATTTTAAAAAATGTTAAAGGGTAGTCCCTTACTGGCGAAAACTTCCTGACTGCATCGACGGGACAAAACATCAATGGAACCAATCCAGGACAAGGGTTCTTGCTGCCCAGGCCCTCTTGCTGTGCAACCTAAAGATGGCAGCTGTGGTCATCTCCTCTCTTCAAGGCTAGAGGTCAGCAACTTTATAGATCAGGGCAGTCCTGGTCATCAACTCCACTGCATTTGTGTGAAACAGCTGACTTAGCCTATCTTAGCCTGCTGTATTAACTCCTGGTCCTCACTTCTCTTCCTAATGAATGTCCTTTGTGGATTCCCTGCTCACCCACCCCACACACCCCCAGAAGAGGGCACTTTCATCTGCAGTAAAAACCTGTCCAGGCAGATACTCTTTTCTCCTCAGAGATATTTTTCATGCTGTCTGGGAGCTCATCTGCTGCCTCTTGGTTGGCAGAAGCTGCTTTTCCTGTTATCTTGACATTTCTAAAGCCAAACCTCTTTCTAAAATTATCAAACCATCCTTTGCTAGCATTTAGTTTTCCAGCTTTAGCTCCTTCACCTTCCTTTGGCTTTAAGTTGTCATGTGATGACTTCATACTCATCTGTAGGTGTGGCTTTCTTGCAGCAATCCTGCACCCACATAACTGCTGCATTTTAAACATGAGATCAAGAAGTATTTCACAGAAAGTGCCGGGTTCTCCTGCCTGCGGGGTAGCTGCGTGACCGCTTCATGCATTTCCTTTTCCTCTCCACAATGGTCCTTAATGCAGGATCCATTTATCTTGACACGGTGGCAGCCACAGCTGTGGAGCTCAGCTCAATCAGCGGCGCACGTCCAGCAGTTCAGCAGTTGCTTGTGTCGTGACTTTTCTCGGCTCCTCTGGAGCACTGCCAGCATCACTGGTGGCACTTCACGTGGGTCCTGTGCTGTTATTCAAGGTTTACGATCTGACACTGAGCACGATGCAAGATGCTCAAGAACCAGGAGAAACCACTTTTTACTGCAGTGCAGTTTACTGTAGAGATGGCTGTTCACAGGGAGATGAATGGTGTCCTGTGGCCTTTTGAGGTTACTCTCAACACTTGACCTCAGCACAGGGGGTGGCTAGGAAGCTATGGCCGTGGTACAGTGTGAGCTGCAGGGAGGGAACGCTGTGGCTTCACGCTGCATCTCTATATAGTTATTTACACTTTCTCTCCACTTCAGTTGGTGCCGCGTCTGGTCTGGAAGTTTGCGTGTTGAGTTGTGATAAAAAATTTATCATGTTTGTTGTATGGTTGTAAATGATATGATAGACTAGTATCTACATATATTTTGTCTACTCATGGCATACTTACGTCTTAATTTTTTTGATATTTCTAGGCTGTGCAGTTCATCTTCTTTCCAATTGTCCGAAATCTCCACAAAATTTTCCAGTGTATTTATTGAAAACAGTCCACATGTAAGTGGACCCACATGGTTCATGCCCGTGTCGTTCAGGGGTCAGCTGTACTTAATTCACCTGTAGATCTTTAAAAAATTATAGGAGTAGAGCTCATTTTTGTTGCTTAGTCGCTAAGTCGTGTCTGACTCTTTGTGACCCCATAGGCGGTAGGCCGCCAGGCTCCTCTGCCCTTGGGATTCTCTCGGCAAGAATACTGGAATGGGTTGCCATTTCCTTCTCTGAGGATCTTCCCAACCCAGGGGTCCTCTGCACCGTCAGGTGGATTCCTTACCACTGAGCCGTCTGGGACGCCCATTAGCCGTCTCTTTTTGCTGTGAATCTCACCTTCTTCACCTTGAAAATGAAAAGGAGAGAAGAGATCAGGGTTGCCTCCCCTCTGCAGAGCCCCAGGTCCTTGAAATGTTCAAAGAAAAGTATCTTTCTGTGACATGTAGGAAAAGCCGTGGGAAACAGATACAGAGGTTTCTTCACTTCAGGACTTGACTCAAAGCCTTGCGAGTCTCCCGGGGTGAATAGTCTGGAACAGAGAGCCTCCCGGTGGTGTTCGGATCACACAGCCCTCTTGTTCATGGCCCTTTTTAGTGTATGTTGAAAATTATTTTATGAAAGCTGGGAGATACCAGGGTACGTGATATTCTAGGTCTGCCTTCCATGGTTCTGTTCATTTTAGAATGTCTGTTAGTTTTGACTGGCATAAAAGAAAGCAGTTACCGCCATCTCTTCCTTTGGGAAAGGAACACCATTATTGATAATTCTGGCCCACAGCTGTATTCTCATAATTACTACAGTATCATTCTACACTGTGGCTTTATTCTGGAACGTCCATATCTTGAAAGGAGTGGGTACATTTTAAATTGGAAGTGTGGTTTCTGTTATAAAAGTATCCATTTTAATATAATTTTAATAAACCTAGAAGCAAAATCTTTCTATTGCCTTTCAATAGTTTATGTAAGCTGTCTCATATCAAGCTCATAATCAGCTATATTATATCAAGGGGCAACTAGACATAAGCTACTCTTGCAAGTATTAAGTTTCCTGGGTTAACTGCACAACCAAGAAAACAAAATATGTGTGTGTGTTGTTGTTTGTTTGCTTGTTTTGATTACTTGGTCACAGTGCTTTAGAAATATGGTTCTTTGGGCTTTAGAGAGCTTTGCTTCTATATATTCTCTTGCTGGTGAAATAAAGAGGAAGGTGTGTGTGTGTGTGTCAACAATAGTACTCATGCATCCTGGGTTTCCCCAGTGACTCAGACGGTAAAGAATCTGCCTGCAATGCAGAAGACCTGGGTTCAGTCCCAGGGTCGGGAAGATCCCCCAGAGAAGGGCATCCAACCCACTCCAGTATTCTTGCCTGGAGAATTCCATGGACAGAGGAGCCTGTTACAGTCCTTGGGGTCATAAAGAGTCAGACAGGACTGAGCGACTAACATTTTTCACTTTCTTCATGCATCCTGTAAGTATCACAGTCACGGTTTTAGAGATAGAAGTGAAGTTTCTCAGTCACGTGTGACTATGTGCAATCCCATGGACTTCAGCCTGCCAGGCTCCTCCGTCCGTGGAATTTTACAGGCAAGAGTATTGCAGTGGGTTGCCATTTCCTTCTCCAGGGGATCTTCCCGACCCGGGGATTGAACCCAGGTCTCCCGCATTGCAGGCAGACGCACTTTTCACTTTCTTCATGCATCCTGTAAGTATCACAGTCACGGTTTTAGAGAAAGAAGTGAAGTTTCTCAGTCGTGTGTGACTATGTGCAATCCCATGGACTTCAGCCTGCCAGGCTCCTCCATCCGTAGAATTTTCCAGGCAAGAGTACTGGAGTGGGTTGCCATTTCCTTCTCCAGGGGATCTTCCCGACCCGGGGATTGAACCCAGTTCTCCCGCATTGCACGCAGACGCTTTACCCTCTGAGCCATCAGGGAAGCCCAAGAGAGAGGAGGGAGATAGGAAGAATAAAATATCTGAAGCCCTTCTCTCCAAGAATGTTACCTCTCAGCGGGGCGGCAGACAGTGAGCAGATATCTTCTCTGACGTCAGGCAGAGCCAGATGTCACGAGGAAGGTGAGCCAGGGCAGAGGCCAGCGCGTGAAAAGGCGCGCACGAGCTAAATAGTGCAGCCGCGGCGGGCGCCTCGCTGAGAAGGGCCCCTCTCTGATCTGTCTCTGTCTGTGGGTCTCCCCAGTGCCCGGGACAGCAGGGGACGCCAGGCGAGCATCTGGGGGTGCTGACTCGGGCGTGTGGCCCAGGCTGGTGGCGGCGGGAGGGTGAGAGGGGTCGGCGTCCGGGTGTGCTCTGAAGAAACCCTGATGGAGGTGCTGCTGGGCCAGTGGTGAGGCTCGATGTGGGAGCAGACTTTGTAGATTGTGACCTGGAGGAGGTGCCACCGACGTCTGGAGGCCTCTGTCTCGGCTTCCGGAGGAGGCTGGGCCTGGAATGACAGACTGAGGTGTTTGCAGACACTTGTCAGGCCCCGGGGCTGGGTGCATTCTCGGGAGGTTGGGAGGAAAGCAGGGGCCCTGGGAAGGTGGAGGAAGCCGCTGGTGAGGTCGGGAGAACCTGGAGCAGGTGCCGCGCAGCCGGCTAGAAACCTGCTCCAAGAAGAGCCCAGCTATGTCGCATCTGAGAAACTGAGTCCAGGTCCCAAGAACAGTGACCTTGTGCATCCTCCCCGACCTTGTGTGTCTTCACTGACCTCCTCGGGAATAGCTGCAGTAACACGGATCGGAGGAAGACCTGCTTTGGGCCCTGGAAAGTACATCAGCTCTGGCAAAGAGTTTTACCACTAAAACGAACAGAAAAGGGGTAAAAGGATGTGAGACCAAAGGAGCGTTTTTTAATTTGTAGTTTGTTTTAAACGGGAGAAGGTGCATCATGTGATCCTAGGAGCTATGTTTTTGAACAGCTGACGGATGTGGGGGAAGCCGACTTTCTGTCCTAACTGGAGGGAGGGCAGGATTAGGGCGCACGTGCGAGGAGGTTGATGCTCTGGGGCGTGTGTGATATCTGGTTGCTTGTGTGTGTATGTGTGTGATATGTGGTTGCTAGTATCCCATGTGAGGACAAGTGGCCTGGTGCATGTGAAAACTGCGCCTCTAGAAAAGAGAGGTTTCTCTATGTTGATGAATGGATTTCATACCACAGTGACTGTCTTAATCGTTTCTTAGACAATGAGCACTTAGGTTAGCACCCTTCTCCTGTGTGGTTACTGGGCTCAAGTGATGCCATTGACAAGCCATCTTAGACATTGTATCGATCCTGCAGTGGTTGCTACCTTGTTTCCTTGATGAATCTCTTTTTAATGTTTGCTATTTTAACATCAGAACTTTAAAGCCACACTAATATTAATGCAAGTGCTTTTGGAAATAGAGGTTAAATAACAATGATTTAAATTTGATTCAAAACATCCATCAGCTCATCACTGAAAACGTTTAATTATTTTACAAGTATTGATTTGTCTTTTTAAGGTGTATTTCATTAAAGAACACAACATTGTTGCACCGTATAAAATAGAAAGGGTAAGTAAGGTTTTTCCTTCATCCCCAACAATTTCCATAGTGATTTTGAGCAATAAGGTTCTGGGTCTGTGTTAACTTCTTTGCTGCAGTATAATGATAACAGGTATTTAAAGGCTTGTTACTTAGCAGTTATAACAAAATTATCCAAGGGAGCCACAGACTTCAGTTAAAAAGATGTCAGTTAACTTTTTAGCTTAAAAATAAGTGGGTCTATTAGTGGGGGAAAAGGCTTAAATTACTGGGTTAAAAGTTGAAATCAGAAGATGCATCATATTTATTGGGTATCACTGAGGACTTCTTTTAAATGTTACAGAAATATTTATAGGTTATAAGATACCCTTATTTAAGAACTCAGTAACAAGTGTGTAAGTTCTCCTGATTGGGTAGAAGCTCTGAAGGACCATGAACACAGGAGTCGTAACTAGACATCACATCCAACCGCTCTGTGCTTTACTTAATGTTGTGACTTCCCAAGTGGCTCAGTGGTACAGAACCCGCCTGCCAAGGCAGGAGATGTGGGTTTGATCCCTGGGCGAGGAAGATCCCCTGAAGGAGGAAATGGCAGCCCACTCCAGTATTCCTGCCTGGAGAATCCTGGGGACGGAGGAGCCTGGGCACAGACCCATGCTGCAGTTTCGCATGTAGTAAAGGGATTGCTCCTAGCAGAGGAGGCCTCACAGGACCTAGAGATGGGCCCACTGCTCCTGTCACGATGCCTCTGAACTAGGAAAAGCCCCACCTCTGAGCAGACTGCTGCAGGCTGGATGGCAATCCTGGTCACAGGCCGGCCTGGCATGCGAGTCCTCGGCAGCAGCTGGGACAACTGGCCACCGGTAGCCACCTCCAGGTTTTATGTGCAGGAAACATCTGTGCACGCCGGTCAGTCAGGAGCAGTGAGCCCTGAGCTCTTGTTGCTCACAGGCAGTGCCATTGGCATCTGGGAATGCCCCTTCTTCACCGTGAGGGGCTGTCCCTTATGTTACAGGCTGCTCCACCCACTGCGTGCTCCCCCCCGACACTGTCCCCTGTTGCTGCGTGGCACCTCCACCATTGACAAATGCCCTGCAGGGGTGGCAGGACCACCCCCCTCCAAGCTGAGAACCACTGGTCATTGCACCCTCACTGCAGAGGTTCTCCTGATGCCTACTCAAGGCACAAATATGCTGAAAAGTGACGTCAAAGGAAGTGGGTCAGGTTGTCTGAAGCAAAGAAAAGCTCTTTTGTTCCAGTGTGAATGAGGACACCAGAAGATTCTCAGGTTTAAGGGGGAGAATGATGACATTGAAGATGGTGATGAGAGATGATAGACTGGGAAGATCCTTATTCCTCTGATGGGGAGAGTGGTTCAGAAACAGTACATGGATGAATTCCCTTTGTGAGAAATCCAGAAACCAGTTCAGAGTGCCCTGTGCCCAGGTGAGAGTGAAGTGAGCCACACTGAAGGTGTAGGAACGTTGGAGCATCGTCTCACCATAGTCCCTCCCCTGGCACGGTGCACGTGATTGGAGGGAATGCCCAGTTCCTATCTTCTCACCTGTCCTGGAGCTCTGATGGGCCCATAATGCCCTAGATGTCTGGGGACCCTCCTCCCAAAACAGGAAAGAGCTGGGCTTGTGCAGCTGCTCCAGGGGACTTTGAGCCAGAGACACAGGCAGATGCAGCCCAGCATACTCACCCTCGTGGGGAAGGGAAGAGCACAGTTTGTGGCACATAAAAAGTAACCGTCACAACACATGTGCACCCCGCCTCAGAGCACGTGAGTGTGTGAAGCCGGCACTGACAGGACTGAAGGGGGAGACTGACACCTGCACCGAACAGAGGAGACTCCCATGTCCACCTTCAATAACAGGCAGGTCATCCAGGCAGAAGGTCACTCCGGAAACAAGACTCGACCAGTACTCTAGCCAGATGGGCTTCATAGACACGTGCAGAACATCCTGCCCGATCACAGTGGGACACGCTCTTCTCACGTGCACAGGGGACATTCTCCAGATCACATGTCAGGTCACAAAACAAGTCAGTAAATCTAATAAGACTGATGTCATTCCAAGTATCTTTAACGACCACCGTGGAGTGAAACCAGAAATCCATAGCAGCAGGAAGATTCATATGTATGTGGAAATTAAACAACCTTCTTGTGCACACAGTGGGTCAAGAAGAAATAAAAAGGGAAATTTAAAAATACTTCAAGATGATCAAAACAAAAACATACCTAAACTCCTAGGATGCCACAAAAGCAATCCTAAGAAGGAAGTTTAGAGTGTTAAATGCTTACCTTAAGAGGAAGATCTCAAATTAAAAAACCTAGTTAGATGGCTCAAGGAACTAGAAAAAGAAGAGCAAACTAAGCCCAAAGGCAGTGGAAGGAAGGAAATAGTAAATACAGAAGTAAATCTCCCAGGCGGGCTGAGGGAGTTCCCTGCACCCGTCAGCAGGGGTTGTAAATGTTCTTAAAAATGGTACGTCCTGATGTGCTTGTTCTCCTCTGATTCAGTTCATCTTCCTCTTTTTCAGGGCATGATGGAGTATGTCTTCGAGCTGGATGTTTCAGGCAAAGTGGAAGATGTTGTGGAAACACTGCTTCAGGTAGGTCAGCGCTCTTCTCAGATATTCACTGGCAAACTTTTTAAAAAAGAATTTCATACTCGTACATCTCACCAAAACCATGACCTCTTCTATAAATCTGAATGAGATTTACTTGAATGTGTTGAACTTGAAAACTCTACAGTAGGAAGAAGTCATAGATGTTTTAGAATGGCTCTTAGCTGTTACCGAGTAACAGAATGGTGGTTGTGTTTCATTGCTTCTAAGGAACTATCTGCTTATCTTCAGAGAGAGAAATAAATCCATGTATATTTCTGTACTCGTAGCTTCATAGAGCATCCTGTCTGGACAAACTGGGGGACCAAACTGCCATGGTGAGTCTCTAAAGACCTGTGGCTTTACTGTGAATGAGCCTGCATTGATGTGTCACTTACAGATACTTACAGCCATATTTTTAAAATGATTCTGTCTTAACAGATAACAGCTATCTTGCAGTCCCGTTTGGCTAGGACGTCATTTGACAAAAACAGGTAAGTTTTCCGTGATTTTGATTCCTGGTGGTGAAGCAGCGGCGTTATCATCTCAGGCCTCATTCAGTGTGTCTGCCGTTGATAATGGGTGCTGGCGTCTGCCTTGCCCCAAAGCTGCTGACCTGGGGCAATGGCCCCGGCCTCAATGCC
Source organism: Cephalophus harveyi (assembly GCA_006410635.1). Lineage (NCBI taxonomy): Eukaryota > Metazoa > Chordata > Mammalia > Artiodactyla > Bovidae > Cephalophus > Cephalophus harveyi. The sequence continues at coordinate 352,946 of SJYT01018594.1, forward strand.
AGCGCAAAGTCTGGGGGCTCCTGGCCTCTTGAAGGCCTGGGGAATGGTGCCCCCCCCAGAACCTCCCAGTCTGTGAGCTTCTATCCTTTCACACCTTACTGCTTCCGTTCAGGCCCCAGCCCCCACTGCTCCGGCTGCTGTGACAGCATTTAGCTCGTCACCCCTACACTCTCAAGTCTTTCCTTCTGCAGTCCCCTTTTCTCTACTCTTGTGAATGTGCTTTTAAAATACTTTCTTTCTAAAGAACTTACTTGTTTATATCACTTGTCTGTTTCAAACTCCTCCAGAGGGTAAAGTATTCACTTTTCTAAGTATCCAATATATTTTCTGCAAGTAACTATACTTTCATATTAACATGTTCTCTGATTTCTTTCTTCCCATATTTTAAGTAGATTTCCTTCTGTTAAGTAGATTTGGGCTATTTGTCTGTGTCTCCGTCTGCAGTACCACTGTGTTAATCACTGTGTCTTAGTATCTGGCATGGCAGTTCCTTTCTAATTTATGTCTTCAGTGTTTTGGTCTTACGCATTCTGCGTAAAGTTAGAATCAGCTTGTCAAGTTCCATAGAAGAAAAGCCTACTGGGATTTTTACTTCGATTGCAGTGAAACTCTGTTTAAGTCTACCTTAGTGTCTTTTTTACAATTTTCTTTGTAAAGGTCTTTCTTCTCTTGTGCTAGATTTATTCCAAGTACTTCATATTTTAGTGGTGTTTTAAATTGTATCCTAAAATATGTCATTTTCTCTTTGTTGTTGACAAGTAGAATGAAGTATATTTTTGTGTATTTATTTTTAGCAACCCTGCTAAACTTTGTTCAATTCCATTTACTTAATATATATGTATAGATTGTCTGACATGTATAAAATCTTAAGTATGGATTACTGCAGTCTCTAGTCATGAGGTGTCATTTTTACTTTAGATTTTTGTGTTTTGCTGTATCCTTGCAGCTTAGGACAAAGTATAACATATTGGATGAATAGATTATAGCTGTAGGTTTTTCATAGCTGTCCTTTAATCAAGATGAGGAAGTTTCTTATTATTGGTGGTTTGCTGAGAGTATTCTCAAAAATGAATGTAGAATTTAGTGAAGTGCCTCTTGTGCATTTATTGAGATCATCTTTTTTCTTTCATTCTGTTGATAGTGTGAATTATGTTGATTGTTTTTTCATTGTTAAAACAACCTTGTATTTGTGGGGTAAATCCAGCTTGCTTATGATGTATTGCTTTTTTTGTTTACATATTACTGGATTTCCTGTGCTAGTATTTCAGAAAGGACTTTTTAAATTCCTCCTCATTTTGGCGGTGCCGGGTCTCTGTGGCTGCGCTCGGTCTTTCTCTGCTTGTGGCGAGCGGAGTCTGCTCTTCATCTCAGCGCACGGCTCCTCGTTGCGGTGGCTTCCCTTGTTGGGAAGCCTGGGCTGGCTCTAGTAGGGTACACGAGCTTCAGGAGTTGCGGCTATAAAGGATTTTACATCTCTGTTCATGGATATTGCTCTGTAAATCTTAGTGTATTTGTGAGGTTTTGCTATCAGGGTTATACTCACCATATAACATGAGTTTAGAAATGCCCCTTTAGTCTCTGTTTGCCAAAAGAACATGTGCAGGGTTGTATTTCTTCCTTAAATTTTTAATAGAATTTATTGGTAAAGCCATACAGGCCTGAAGTGTTCTTATTCAATTTATTTACTCGGAAATGTTCTTATTCAATTTATTCACACGACGTAAGACTACTTAGGTTGTCTGTTTTTTCTTGTGCCTGTTTGACAAGTTTTTTACTTGTCTGTCTTGTCTTCTGTGATACCTAACCTCATCTGCTTTTTCAAAATGAAGTACTCATTGTACATTTTAAAAAAGGCAGTTTTATTTAGGTGACTAGCTTACGTCACCGCTTTTCTTGTATTAAGTGTTGTGTTTAGATACCTGTTCTGCAGAGTCACCCTGGAGCTCCCTCAGATAAGGTTAAGCCGAGAAAGTAGATTGATTTCTGATTTTTCTTGCTTTTGCTGGAAAACGTATTTTCAGATTCCAAAGTGTTTCTGAAAAGCTGCACATGGAATGCAAAGCAGAAATGGTGACACCTCTGGTGACGAACCCTGGCCACGCCTGCGTCACTGACACCACCCTCTATTTCCAGCCCCTCAACGGGTACCCGGTAAGCAGACTGTGGGCCAGGGAGAGCTCCTTTGCCTTGCAGTTTTCGTCTTCAGTGAACTTTTCATTCCCTGAACTTGACCTTACTGTGTTCTCACATTTTGGTGAGAGTCAGAATGGCCGCCCCCTGCTCATCCAGCATCTGGTATTTAACAGGCTCCCCGTGTGACCTTGATATTTGAGCTCCCCTAACTTGTTTTCTGTGACTTCGGGGTCACTTGCTCTCAGCGTTTCTTGAAGAAACCCCGCCTCTCCCAATTTTAGTAAAGGGTCCTTAGAGATATACCTTTCTATCTGGAAGCACTTCTGCAAGCGAGCAGTGAAATCTACTAAGGTTAAGGAAAATGGATGTTTCCTGTGTACCTGCTTATCTGTACACCTGAGTCATATTTCTCGTTATTCCTTAATTATAAACACAATCAGTAGGTCTGAGTCTTGCCCAGAGAAGTGGTAGAAAGTGGTCCTCTCCAGCCCGGGGCAGAGGTGCGTGTTGAGATGCTGTCACTGGGCAGTTGCAGGGGTGATGCTGGAAGCAGGCTTCTCTTCCACAATGCCTTTAGACTCATTTGGCCAGAGAGTAGAAACTCAGATTTCTACACTAAGACTTGTTAAGATTAGAGGCTTTATCTAGATCTGGCCCCTTTTCAGAGTGGTTCATTGAAAAAGCAGAAATCCCAGTACTCTGCCCGTGTGGTTGGTCCTTTTGGCCGGCAGCTTTAAGAGCAGGAGTGTTTTCTGCCATGGAAGAAGTTCTCCCAGTTAATCAGTCATTGTATGTGCTTTCCTGGTGTTGCTAGAGGTAAAGAATCTACCTGCTAATGCAGGAGATGTGACAGACACGGGTTCCATCCCTGAGTCGGGAAGATCCCCTGGAGAAAGAAATGGCAACCCACTCCAGTATTCTTGCCTGGAGAATTCCCATGGACAGAGGAGCCTGGTGGGCTACAGTCCATGGGGTCATGAAGAGTCAGATACAACTGAGCACGCCACACACACCCACACACCCACACACTGAAACACACACATACACGGAAACACACACACACGGAAACACACACACACACACTGAAACACAAATACACAGACACACACTGAAACACAAATACACACACACACTGTCACTGAAATACAAATATATCCTTTTCTGTGCTGTGCTTAGTGGCGTCCGACTCTTTCCAACCCCATGGACTGTAGCCCACCATGAGGATTCTCCAGGCAAGGATACTGGAGTGGGTTTCCATGCCCTCCTCCAAGGGATTTTCTCAACTCAGGGACTGAACCCAGGTCTCCCACACTGCAGGCAGATCCTTTACCATGTGAGCCCCCAGGGACGCCCTTTTCTGCGTGATGCTATAATGAGTCTGTCCACCAGGTGGTGCAGCACACCCACCGGGCCCTCCAGTGGACCCAGTACCTGTCACTGCTGGCCTTCCGTGTGGTGTGATAAATTGTATGGGCCACCACAGTTGCTGTGGCTTGAGTCAGTACTTCTGCAAAAATGTCTGAGTATGTGCCATAGCTTCAGGGTCCCAGGTGTCTGGGCTGGGGGCCTTGGCTGGTCTTGCAGCTTCTACCGCTGCATACCCTGCCTCTGTGGGCTCCTCCTCCCTCTCGTGTGGGTAGGAGGGTGGACCTGTAGCCTTTTGTAACCTTGTTCCTCTCTTACTAGCATTTCAAGGCTCCAGAGAAGCAAGAAAATTCCTCCCTCATCAAGTTTAGAGGCTCTAGTTTATACGATAGTTTATGAGCTTCATTACACTGAGGTTTGGGCTTCCCTGGTGGCTCAGTTGTAAACAACCCGCCCTGCTAGTGCAGAAGATGCGGGTTCGATCCCTTGGTCAGACAGGGCCCCTGGAGGAGGAAATGGCACCCCCCTCCGGTGTTCTTGCCTGGGAAATCCCATGGACATAGCTGCTCGGCAGGCTACAGTCCATAGGGTCGCAAAGAGTGAGACATGGCTTAACGCCTGGACAACACTGTAGTTTAAGGAGATAAAAGACAGGACTCTGAAAAAGATGCATATTAGTGTCTGAGCAAACTGTAGGTCTATAAAAAGCAAAATTCCTGTGAGGTTGTATACACCAATCCTTTAATGCTCTTTATCACTCAACAACTTTCCAAAAACCTGAAAGGTAGATGCCTAGGGATCCCCTGGTGGTCCAGTGGTTGAGACTTCAGCTTCCAAGGCAGGGAATACAGGTTTGCTCTCTGGTCGGGGAGCTGTAAGATCCCATATGCCTCGCGGCCAAAAAACTGAAATGTAAAACTGCTTCTGCAGTATCATAACAAATTCAATAAAGACTTTAAAAATGGCCCACATCAAAAAAAAAAAAAATCTTAAAGATGGGTGCACTATCCTTCTGAGAAGTTGAGTACCAAAGCGGAGTAAGTAGGGGGACATGTCCACGGTCACAGAGCTAGTGGAAAGGGCAGGCTGGCACATAGGGTGGGGTGTGCCCTGTGCTAAGAGCCCTCTTTCTAGCTGTTCACTTGTGACCTGTTGGGAAGTTAAGATGGGCCCAGCTTTCCCCTCTGATACCGAAGGGCAGCTTCTAATTATATCAGAATGTTGCAGTTTGAGATCTTCTCTTTTGTTGTTCAATTGTGTCCGACTCTTTGTGACCCCATGGACTGCAGCACGCCAGGCTTCCCTGTCCTTCACCATCTCCCAGAATTTGCTCAGACTCATGTCCATTGAGTCGGTGATGCCATCCAACCAGCTCATCCTGTCTCTCTCTACTTCTAAAGAAACCCGTGGTCCAGATAATGCTCCAGGACATCCGCCGCATTTACAAGAGGAGACACGGCCTCATGCCTCTGGTGAGTTCCCCTGGAGGATGGGCGTCTCGTCTCCGGGTTGGTCAGTGGTTCATTGACTTAAAGCACCCGGGGCCTCTCTGGAAGGTGCCGGCACGTTGTGTTGTAAGCAGATGGGCTCTGAGTCCCGTGGCTCCCTCTTCTGGGTGAGCTGGCAGTTTTTAAAGGAGCAGCTCTTTTGGTAGGTGGGAGGGCTGCGGGGAACATGTTCTTGGCTCCCAGAGCAACAGGGCTCAAACACCCTGGTTTCTCCCTCCCAGGTGCTCAGGGCTCTGGGTTTGTACATGCAGAACCGGCCCAGGGCTCCTTGCCGCCACCCTGTTACAGCCCAGCAAGGTCTCCCGGCAGAGCTTAGAAGCTCTTACAGAGCCAGCCCTCAGTGGGACTGTAGCATAGTCACTGTGGACTTGGATTACTTCTGCCTCCAGGCCTGGGGAGAGGGAGGAACGGATAAGGTAACCATTTCAGCCACCAGGGCTGTCCTGCCTGCCCTGCCTCTTATCTCAGGGATAAGCCCAAGTCCACCCTCCTGTGAGTCACACACTTATAATCTAGAAACCAGTCCCCACAAAGGGTGTGACTCCAAGGGCTTGTCATTTGATGTCAATATCAGTGTATTTGTTCTCCTTTTAACCAGTGAGTTGGTGGCGTTACAAAAGCATCGTGGATATTGAAGCAGCTTGTTTTGGTATTTTGTCTTTATGAAATTTAACTGTTTTCCTGCCTCTCTTACATAGAAGGTGATTCTCCATTGTCAGTACCAATAGAGGATTAGGGACACAGATACTGTTAAAATACAGAAATATAGTCATAAAGAGAGAGGAAACTGGCATTGATTGAGTACTCTGTGTGTACTGGGCAGTTTATGTACAATGTCCATTCACCGCACAGCCGCTCTGAGGTTACAAGATACACCATTTTACAAAGATACCCCAAGTTACAAGATACCCCATTTTACAAAGCAGCTCCAGGAGTTAACTAGTAGCGTGAAAGCCTGTGTTTGAACCGAGGAAAATGCTCTGCTTTCATCCTTTCTGTTCCTATCCCTTCTTGGCCTCACCAACACGTCATCTGTACAGCTCAACAGTTTTCTTAAGAATAATTGCAAGCTCCTATTTGAATGAGTTCAATTATCAATTTGTTAAATTGACATAGTTATGATTGAATTAGTTTTTCATCAATAAGAGGATCACTCAAGCATTTATCAGTTTCCCATATGGCGCTTGTGGTAAAGTATCTGTCTGCCAGGGCAGGATATGCAGGAGAGACAGGTTCGATCCCTGGGTCGGGAAGATCTCCTGGAGAAGGAAATGGCAACCCATTCCGGTATTCTTGCCTGGAAAATTCCATTAACAGAGGAGCCTGGTGGGCTACAGTCCATGGGAACACAAAGAATCAGATATGACAGCACACCAGTTCACTTCAGTCGCTCACTCGTGTCCGACTCTTTGCGACCCCATGAATTGCAGCACGCCAGGCCTCCCTGTTCAGAGTGAATTATATTCATTCAGTGAAATATTACATCGTCATTAAAATATAGACCAACTAGGTATAAATCAACATACACAAATCACAAAAACCTAATCAGAAAAGTATGTATTTTTTAATATACAAAAATACTAGATATATTTAGAGGCACATAAAAATGTTCTTAAAAGTATAAAAAGTATGCATGAGAGTTCTAAATATAAAAATCAGAATTATGATTGAATTTATAAAGGAAAGCTAAACATTTGTGTTTGAAAAACATGTGAAGACACAAATTGCCAATTTTGATTTGGCACAAATTCACAAATGTGATTACCAATAAAAATACTCCACTAAAAGGGATTTTATAAAGTTTAGCTGAAATACATGTCTTGTTCTCATGTTATACAAATTAAATGAATAGCTGGGGAATATGCATACGAGACCTACAAATAAAAAAATGCAAGTGTTGAATTGAAAGGCTTCTGTACTTGAGTCACTCACACTGAGGTGCCATTTGTTCTATCCTCCCTGGATCTGTAGGGCTTGGAAGTGTTTTGCACAGAAGATGACCTGTGTTCCGACATCTACCTGAAGTTCTATGAGCGTCAGGACCGAGACGACCTCTATTTTTACATCGCTACCTATCTAGGTTTGGTGCTCACCCGTCCTGTATCTACTCACGTGGAGGTGGCTCAGCAGTGGATCAGTTGCCGTGTCCACTGTCGCCTCTCCAGGGTCCCCTTTATCTGTTCTCATCAGTAACCATCATTAGCAGAGTGGCATTTTAGGAACAAAGGGAAATATAAATGAAATTTGGTAGTAGTTCACTCAAATTCTGTATTTTAAAAACTCTTGGTGAATGTATCTATATGTTTTTCTGTATCTTAACGACACCCCAGTTGAATGGGTTATAAAGAATACACGTGGTCATTTTTTATGTCCAGTCCTCTCTTACGTTAGTTATGAATGCCAGGACTAGGCTTCCTCATGTGAGACAGTGGGGTATGCAGTCATGTGTTTGTGATCATTAATTGTGGTCCTAATCACAAAACTGGGAGACGGTACACAAGGGATGCGTGAACCTTCTATGCTCTTACGGTACCATGGAGCGCAGTTTGCCTCTAGCTACTACTTCTTCAGTCTTCCATGGGAAATGTGAATTTTCCCACTTTTGTCAGAAAGGACACCTGTATCTTCCTTTTTGAACACAAACATATTAAGTTGTCTGGTTGAATTAAGTTGTTATTGTTTTCAGAGTTGTCAGATGACTAGAATGGGATGAGTTTAAGTACATGTTGGAATTGTATTAATACCATCTGTTTTGTTTGCTGTTCCAGTGTGCAGTGAACCCATTTATGAAGTAGTGAGTTAATTCCCTTAGAAAAGAAATTTTCTCTCAAGGAGGAATAGTTTGTTTTCACGTGAAGAACATATTTTAAAATTTATAAGTGAACTTTACTAAAGTTCATATTTGTTTATTCTCACATTAAGCTATTCAGTTTAACTCAGTCCATAACTATAGCTTCGCTACAGGTTTACTGTTATCTCCTGCCTCCCAATTTAATTTTTTCATTTAATTTTTCTGACTGTAACAAGATTGCAACAAAAAACTCAACTCTCATAGTGAGTCCTAAAATCTTAATCCCACCGTGGTCTAGAAGGTCGCTTCTGTGAAGTGTCCTTTCCGAGTTTATTCCTGAGATTGTTCAGACTTCCTCTGTGATGTTCTAAGAATGGAAAATCAGAGGATAAGTGTTCTGATATTTTTTTTTTAAGCCCTTTCCCGGTAGCCAGTTAGAGAAGAAACTTGGCAAAGTACTTAAGAATAAATATTGAATCAGCAAATGAAAGTTGTTTTCTGCTGCCAATAAAAAGTTGAAAGCAGAATTTTCTAAACATAATAGAAAAGTGGACTCATTTCACAGGAAGGTTTTCGCTGGTGTCACACAATCTGTGTTTTCCTTCTTTTCTGAGGTTATTTCCAGGTGGTCTCTCTGGGCCTTCTAGTTGAGAAATCACGTCCTCCTGACAGACACCTGATTTCTCCTTCAGCAGTTTCTGTTCTTTTCCGTATTCCTCACTTGCATAAATAATACATAGTCATTGACAAATCAGCTGTGTGCCATCTAAAAGAGAAAGAAAAGATGGTTTTGTTTTGATTTCGTAGGAAATGGAGGAAATGAGCTTTTTCAAATGGTAATGGCTTCTTAAAGGCATTGAAATTCAAGCACATTGGGAACGATTCTTTGTTAGTAAATACATATTGTAGACTACAGATAAATATAGTAAACATTATATATTGCCATGTAATATTGATGTATTTGCTTTATATTTTCATGTTTGTTTTATGTCATATCTATTTAATAGATGTGATGTTTTATATCCTATATTTTATAGATGTGATGTGTCTATGTCATATCTCACAGATATGTTTTATGTATTTAATACATACAGTATGTTTTCTATCATATATCTCATAGATGTGTTTCATATCACATATTTGATCATTTTCCCTCCTGGATCTTAGAGATGCTCGTCCTTGACCAGACAACTCTTTTGTGAGAATAGATTAGCCTGCTTTTCTTTTTTTGAAATGTGCTTTTCAGCAGTGGGTTGAAGGGTCTGCACCGCGAGCCCCTGTAGGACTGTGACTTGCCGGGTGGCCGTGGCCCGCGGGCACCGAGCGTGGTGTGACCCGGGCCTGCCCCCTGTCCCCGCAGAGCACCACGTGCCGGAGCGCACGGCCGAGGGCTACACGCTGCAGTGGCAGCGCGGCCTCCTGTCCAACTACCAGTACCTGCTGCACCTCAACTCGCTGGCCGACCGCAGCTGCAGCGACCTCTCGCAGTACCCCGTGTTCCCCTGGGTCATCAGCGACTACAGCAGCTCCGAGCTGGGTGCGTGCGTGGGTCGGGCTTTCAGAGCAAAGGGCTCGCTCCGTTCTAGGACCACGCTGTGATTCGTGAGCAGAATAAAACCCATTCCATCTCGTGACTCTAGGTGGCCAGTTTCTGCGCCATGATGCTGGATAACACGTGTCACGTGAATTACGTGTGTTCTGTGTGTTCTCTCTACTGTCTCTGAATTTTTTTTAATCCTAAAGAAACTACTCACATATGTCTTGAAAGCCATACCCAGAAAACATGCATGTGATCTTTAGCCAGTGTTACTGTAATTACCAACAAGTATTGTTTTCAAATACTGAAGAGTTCACTTGGAAAATCGCATCTCAGGTTATCATATTAACTGTCAATTCATATTCAAAAATGTGATTATAAAAAGTAATAACTATTAATTTTAGAGCACTTAATTCAGTTCAGTCGCTCAGTCGTGTCCGACTTTTTGCAACCCCATGGACTGCAGCACGCCAGGCCTCCCTGTCCATCACCAACTCCCAGAGCTTACTCAAACTCATGTAGAGCACTTAGAAAGTACTGAAATACTCAAGGAAGTAAGAATCGTCAATAATCACATTACTGAGACAGTGTATTTCTTTCTCTCAAATTATTTTACCAGAATTATTGTGATTGCATTGTAATTTTATAATGGCTTAAAATTAGATATTGTGAAGATTAAATTACTTTTGACAGTTCACTGATTGCTCCCTTTTACTTGAAAGAGGTGACAGATTTTCTAGGAATATTATTTATCTGATAATTTTAAGGTCCCCAGTCCTTCAATTATGCTATTATCATAGGATAATATTCACAGTAACTCAAAGCTAAAAAGTAAATTTTGATAGAATAATGGGTTTTGAAATTTGTTTACTTTTTGCTGTCATTTTACTTGGAATATAATTTTTCTTAATCAGTAGGTCTTTTTTTTAAAAATCAACATTCTGCACATTTTCAAATTAGATTTTATTCTTGAGTGGCTATAGCTAACTAAACACTCAAAAGTTCTAACCTTTACAGCTGTATAAATAACCACCAGAAATACTGTAATTCTAATGGATCTGTTCTAACTTTTAGAAAGCTGTTTATTATTTGGAAGTAAATGTGTGCATGTGAATCAGTTCAGGTGGTAATGTTATTAAGTATAAGCTTGCTGGCTTTCTTTTTCTTTTCTTGAATTATCATTGGTTCATGGTGCTGTGCCAATCTCTGTTGAATTATCATTGGTTCGCAGTGCTGTGCCAATCTCTGTTGAATTATCATTGGTTCGCAGTGCTGTGCCAATCTCTGCTGAATTATCATTGGTTCACAGTGCTGTGCCAATCTCTGCTGAATTATCATTGGTTCACAGTGCTGTGCCAGTCTCTGTTGAATTATCATTGGTTCGCAGTGCTGTGCCAATCTCTGTTGAATTATCATCATTGGTTCGCAGTGCTGTGCCAATCTGTTGAATTATCATCATTGGTTCATGGTGCTGAGCCAATCTGTTGAATTATCATTGGTTCACAGTGCTGTGCCAATCTCTGCTGTACAGCAAAGTGACTCAGTTTACACATATGGACAGTATTTTTTTATATTCTTTTCCATTATGGTTTATCACAGGATTTTGAATATAGTTCCCTCCATTATACAGTAGGACCTTGTTGCTTTTCCATTCTAAATGTAACAGTTGGCATCTGCTAACCCCCAACAGCCGCTCATCCCTCTTGCCTCCGCCATCCCCTTGGCAACCACGAGCCTGTTCTCTGTGCCTGTGAGTCTGTTTCTATTTTGTAGACAGGCTCATTTGTGCCATATTTTAGATTCCACATATGAGTGGTATGATAGACGGTATTTGTCTTTTTTTTTTTCTGACTTACTTCATTTAGTGTGATCATCTCTAGTTGCATCCTTCATTTTAATTAATTTTTGACAGTCTGTTTCTTTTGCAGATCTGTCAAATCCAGAGACCTTCCGGGATCTCAGTAAGCCAGTAGGGGCCCTCAACCAGGAGCGTCTGGAGAGGCTGTTGGTAAGTGGACCCAGGGATTCCTGGTTTCTAAGCAATCCAGGAGTCGTGGCCTGTGTTTTTATAGCTCCTGACACTCGTTTCCCCAAAACTTGGTGGAGGTGTATCCGAAGAGACCAAAGGTTCCGAGCATATTCTTTATCCACCCTCTGCCTTCTGCCTTCGTTCCCCCAGGAATTTAGCTGCTTAGCATTTGCTTACAGTTCAGTGGGTAGGAACTGAGCTCATCACAGGTTTGCCAATTTATTTTCACGACCAAGTTACGCTTTGGCGAATGGCACAAAAGATAGGTAAAATTTCTTCTTCTCAATCCCACCCCAGCAGACATTGTTACCACTGAGCCAAGAAAACCAAGATGTTTGTTGCAAGAATGCTGTGTTTCTTCAGTTCCCCCCCTCTTTTTATCTGCTCCTTTTCCTATTTAAGAGAGAAACTAGGGGCTAGGATGTGATCAGGTCATGGTTTCCTTAGGCTTTGCTCCCGGATCAGTTACTGTCTTCCAGCCAGCCTTCACAGGCCTCCTCTCCCTGTGCTGCAGACCCGCTACCAGGAGATGCCGGAGCCCAGGTTCATGTACGGCAGCCACTACTCCTCCCCGGGCTACGTGCTCTTCTACCTGGTCCGGATCGGTGAGCTTCCTCGTCATCTCCCGGGGACACGCATGTGCACGTGGGCTCTGCAGTCGTTCCGTGAGCTTATTAACTGTGGTTTCTCCCCCTCCAGCTCCAGAGTACATGCTGTGCCTGCAGAATGGAAGGTTCGACAATGCAGACAGAATGTTCAACAGGTAGACATCTGTGCCTCACTTTCTACTTTTTAAACCTTCTCATTTATGCATGCACAATATGTTTATCTGGAAAAACTAGATATAAACAAAAATGGAAGGACATGTAAGAAAACATATATAGTGTAAGTTTAAAAATACTTCTGTTTATTCCATAAACTTTTATCCAGTTTGTAAAAGATTTTAGTTTTCTATATATACATAAATGGTTGGACTTCCCAGGTAGCTCAAACGGTAAAGAATCTGTCCACGGTGGGGGAGACTTGGGTTTGATCCGTGGCTTGGGAAGATCTCTGGAGAAGGAAGTGGCAACCCACTCCAGTATTCTTGCCTGGAGAATTCAGTGGACAGGGGAACCTGGTAAGTTACAGTCCAAGGGATCACAGAGAGTGGAACACAACTGAGCGACTGACATGCACACACAGTAATGTTGTATTTGTACCTCTTAGGCTTTGTGTAGTTGTGTGTGTGTGTGTAAATGTGAGAACATATCTTAAATAATGTTTTGTCCTGCCCTTTGCAGCCTTGTATTAGATCTTAAAATTTTCCCCATATTGTTAGATGTTCTGCAAAATGGTGTTTTTTTTTTTTTTGATGACTGTATCTCTTCCTAATGTATGACATAATTTATTTCAACTGTTTCTTTGTTGGACATTTAGGCTGTTTCCAACATTTCATTATTCTAAATAAGCCTGCTATGAATTGAATACAATTTCCTGTGAGAGTCTAAATATTTTTTAGTTACAAAAGTAATATTTTCTTACCATGAAAAGCAGAGAGTATAAAGAAGAAAATAACTTCACTTGGCATCCGACCACACTGAGATAGAACTCATTGTTCATCTTTTGGTCTGTGTCTTTTCCAGTCTTTTTCTAAGCTCTGCACATGTCTATTTATGATCCCTTTTTGAACTGAGCTATTAAAAGCTCATTTTTTGTGTGCTCATTTTTCATGTTTAAGCACCTGCCCCAAGTGGCCCTTCAGTGAGGCCATGTGTGGGGGAGGCTCCTGTCTTAGACCTGTCTCTTATACACATCTGATAAGTGTTCTGATATTTTTTTTTTAAGCCCTTTCCCGGTAGCCAGTTAGAGAAGAAACTTGGCAAAGTACTTAAGAATAAATATTGAATCAGCAAATGAAAGTTGTTTTCTGCTGCCAATAAAAAGTTGAAAGCAGAATTTTCTAAACATAATAGAAAAGTGGACTCATTTCACAGGAAGGTTTTCGCTGGTGTCACACAATCTGTGTTTTCCTTCTTTTCTGAGGTTATTTCCAGGTGGTCTCTCTGGGCCTTCTAGTTGAGAAATCACGTCCTCCTGACAGACACCTGATTTCTCCTTCAGCAGTTTCTGTTCTTTTCCGTATTCCTCACTTGCATAAATAATACATAGTCATTGACAAATCAGCTGTGTGCCATCTAAAAGAGAAAGAAAAGATGGTTTTGTTTTGATTTCGTAGGAAATGGAGGAAATGAGCTTTTTCAAATGGTAATGGCTTCTTAAAGGCATTGAAATTCAAGCACATTGGGAACGATTCTTTGTTAGTAAATACATATTGTAGACTACAGATAAATATAGTAAACATTATACATATTTAGTATTGCAGAAACTTGGAAAAACTGTTTGGATGGTGCAACCGATTTTAAAGAGGTAAGCAGTTACCAAGCTGATGATTCACTGGGCTTGTGGCTTCTAACTGCTTTAAAAATGTCTGCTGCTGTTCTTTGCTTTCTTCCACAAAACTTTCAGCTGATCCCGGAATTCTACGGTGATGATGTCAGCTTTTTAGTCAACAGTCTGAAGTTGGATTTGGGGAAGAGACAAGGAGGGCAGCTGGTTAACGACGTAGAGCTCCCCCCTTGGGCACGGAGTGAGTACCACCTGGGAAGTGTTGAATCTCGGAAACCTTCCACTTAGCCGTGCAGTTTCAGTATTGTTATTTAGTTGCTTAGATTTTTTAAAACAACAGTAGAATTCTCTGTCTAGAGGAGATGGTAAAAATCTTACTCCAAATTGTAAGTATTCTGTGAGACTGTCATGTAAAAACATTATTATGTACTTGAGAGAGCTAAACATAAAAATGATTTTTGCCTCTCCCTCCACCTCAGATTTATATTTTATATGATGGAGAGGGTGGGTGAGCCTCATTAAGGAACATGTCCCTCTGGCCTGTCCCAGAAGCCCTGCCTGCATGCCTACAAGCATGCTTAGTTGCTTAGTTTGAGACCCCATGGACTTTAGTCCACCAGGCTCCTCTGTCCATGGAATTCTCCAGGCAAGAATATCGGAGTGCGTTGCCCTTTCCTCCTCCAGGGGATCTTTCTGACCCTGGGATCGAACCTGCGTCTCCTGCATTGCAGGCGGGTTCATCACTGCCAGTGCGCCTGGGAAGCCCCAGTGTCGACATGTGGACAGACAGAAGGAATGGGAGAGGCGTCCCTGTGGTCCAGTGGCTAAGACTGCACGCTCCCAGTGCAGCGGGTCGGGGTTCAGTTCCCGGTTGGGGAACTAGATCCTGCAAGCCCTGCAGCCTGGCCAAAAGGAAAAAACAAAGGCATGGGAGGAAGCCCCCGGGTGTCCTGACGGTGGCTCCCTCCTAGGTCCCGAGGACTTTCTCCGGAAGAGCAGGGCCGCGCTGGAGAGTGAGCACGTGTCCGAGCACCTGCACGAGTGGATCGACCTGGTGTTTGGCTACAAGCAGCAGGGCCGGGATGCCGTCGGGGCCCATAATGGTGGGTAGCAGCCATGGAAACTCCATTCGGCATTTGACGGAAGCAAAAGCAAACCCCCCACAACGGGCTCAGCACAGCCCAGCTTGTTTCCTTGGCCAAAGTATCTGGTCTCAGCATATGGGATCTCCTGGCTCAGAGGCCCCGGATTCGATCCTGAGTGAAAGAGGAGGAAGTGCTTTTGTCTAAAAACACCCACTTTTCTGTGACCCAAGGGGTCTATGCTGAAGACTCCTGCCTTCAACATGTCTGCGCCATCCCATCCAGTAATTTCTGCTGAAACTCAGTCAGGATAGGATTGAACGCTCCTGCAAGGGCCCTGGGGCATCTTTGTTACTGAGCAGACGGGAGCCGGCTGCAGCCCTCCTCTTCACGGTCAGCTATCGGCTCCTCCAGGCTCCTCGGCACCGGTGGCAGGAGGTGGTCTGACCCCTCGCTTGTTCTTCACACACGGCGCTCTGTGCTCACCCCAGGAGAAGGTGCCAACCCAGACACACACCCAGATAACAGAGTATCTCACTGCCAGTTAGACTGCAGCTCAGAAAACCAAGTCCTCATTGATGTTGGCCCAGGCTGGGTAGTATGAGGCTATTTTGCAAAGTGAAAATCAGTTTCTTTTGAATACAAGTTAAAATTTGTTGTTTTAAATTTCTGAGCATTGTGAATTGGAAGAAAACAACACAGCTTTCAATAGTGTTTTTGTATCTCTTTTTCCAGTGTTTCATCCACTGACCTATGAAGGAGGTGTGGACTTGAACAGGTATTTACGTGTCTGTAAAGAATTTTCTTGGGCTTCCCTGGTGGCTCAGACAGTAAAGCATCTGCCTGCAATCGGGGAGACCCGGGTTCAATCCCTGGGTTGGGAAGATCCTCTGGAGAAGGAAGTGGCAGCTCACTCTAGTACTTTTGCCTGGAAAATTCCATGGACAGAGGAGTCTGGTAGGCTACAGTCCATGGGGTCACAAAGAGTTGGACACGACTGAGCAACTTCACTTAAGGAATTTTCTTCTTGAGCCACAAATGAGCTCTGTGTCTAAATGATGAATGCAGTTATCTGAGGATATAAAGGCATGGGAATGTTACAGTGAATTATAGCCCGCTTTTACCATTATATAAAATACTGAGTCTCAGAAATTAAAGACATGTAATATGGTCTGGGGGCCTTCCCTAGTCTCAGTGGTAGAGAACCTACCTGCCAATGCAGGAGATGCAGGTTCCCTCTCTGGGTCGGAAAAATCCCCTGGAGGAGGGGATGGCTACCCACTCCAGTATTCTTGCCTGGAGAATTCCATGGACAGAGGATCCTGGTGGGCTACAGTCCATGGGGTCACAGAGAGTCAGACACGACTTAGCAACTAAACAACAAATAGACAATACAGCCTAGACAGTTCTAGCATACAGTTGCTGTTGCTATTTGCGAGTTACTCTCTCTCCTGTTGATCTGAATTATTTGAAGTGCACGCACTCAGGGAGCTTGACCCCCGTGGTCACCACCGGGTTTGTGTTCTGTCCTAAAGCATCGAGGATCCTGACGAGAAGGTTGCCATGCTCACCCAGATCTTAGAGTTTGGACAGACACCCAGACAGCTCTTTGTGACACCCCATCCTCGAAGGATCACCCCAAAGTTTAGAAGCTTGTCCCAGCCCTCCAGTTACAATGCCTCCACGGCGGATTCTCCAGGTAAATCTTGTAAGGAGAATAAACAACATGAGCACCTTCTGTTTCTCTTTCTTGATTAAGCCGTTTCCTGAAGGTTCTCGAGAAGAGACGAGTTATGAACCCGGAACAGCTCAGAGATGCTTCTGTTTTACTGTCTCACTGAGTTGCTCCTACAGACAGACCTCTTTGTGTTGTGTTGTTTAACTGTGTAAAGGCAATGAACTCACTTGTAGTTTCTGGTAATGTAATGCAACCTGGGAGCATTTGTTGCTGTTATGTTCTTTCTTTTCTGTTGTTTTCCAAGTTGGTCTCTGATTCTTAGCCATTCATGTTTCCTTTTTTTTCATTCATGTTTTCATGTTGATCTGTCCTGGCTGTGGCTGCTGTTAACAGTGTCACCTAGCCCTGTCCCAGGAATGACTTCCAACATCCCTGTTTTTCCACCCCCACGTACAGATCTTCAGTGCAGGGTGCTCTGTTTATTTGATTCTGGTTTTTTATTCAGCTATTTGACGGACATTTACAGAGCATCTGTGCCAGGTGGTAAAATGAACTTGACCCTGTTCTCGCAGCTGGTATTTAGAAAGGGAACAAAGAATGAGTTCCTTCCTCCAGTTATCCACGTTGTACATTTCACATAAAGCGGCCTCAGACCCCTAGGTTCCCAGGAATCCACCCCTGCGTGGACCTTGGAAGCGGAGTGGTTGGGCTGCTTGTCATCTCCCAGTTCCACATTCTGGCACAGCCTGGAACACTTCTACAGCCTGGCACGTCCAGGCTCCTCAGGCCATACACTTGGGACCTGCTCAGCTCAGTGGTCCAGCTGTCCGCAGTCTTGTGACCTGAGAGAGAAAGCTCCACGGGTTGAGTCATGAAGACCATGGGATTATCTCGTGATGCCCTTGAACCCACGCTCAGCTTAATCACCAGATCCATCCACGGGGATTTTCTCAAAAGCGAAATTGTTCCAGCCCTTCTCAAAACAGAAGCAAAGGGATGGCTTAGCTAGTCCAGCCCAGGAGAGTGGTAGTAGCTGGTTTCATCTCTTCTTTCTCCTGCTCAAAACCAAAACCCTGCAGTGTTGTTAGGGAACTGGCAGGTTTTTTAAAAGATTGCTGACAAGGAAATGGTTATTCAGTGCTGTGTTTCCTGAAGTTCCCAGCTTCGGGGCTGAGTGAAAACTCTGCAGACATTACTAAAAGTGCACAAAGACTTTAGTAGTCAAAGACACTTCGTAATCTTCAAATGATGTTTTATTTAGATTATACACCTTATTCTTTTTCCCTTGACTAACATGGAGCTATCTAACAAGTGCATTTCAAAGTAGTTCTTTTTCGGTGGGTGTTTTGCTCTCTTAGTTGTTTGATTTTAGTGGAAATAACCTTAAGACTCTGACGCTTGTCTCCAGTGCTGGCTAGCAGCTTAGTTGACTGATTTAGTTGCAATTTAATGTAGTCTCTCCAGGCGAAGAGTCTTTTGAAGACCTGACAGAAGAGAGCAGAACCCTGGCCTGGAGTAACATCGCCCGGCTAGAGCCCCAGGAACAGCACCGAATCCACAAGGAGTAAGAGCGGCTCTGCACTGGCCGGGCGCACGGCGGGGTCTCGGCCTGGGGTGAAGCCGGGTTAAGCTGAGTCACGGGGGGCCATCATCATTCCAAGCTGTCTTGCTTGGTTTTTATCCCCCTACACCATCCACAGGGACCAGCCACCCGGGGTCAGTGTGGCACAGAAGGTGGGTGTGTGTCATTTCGGCCGTCGATCGTTCTAGAGCACAGGTGGATCTACTGGTGGCAGGTGGCTGGGTGCTCCGCAGACAGGCTCACGGCCCTCGAGTCCGATGGTGTGAAGTTCTTGAGAAACAGGATATATCTCCCCCATGTGTCACACTTACTGTTATCATCTGGGGAAATGTGTCCTTTTTAAAAAATGAAAAACGTGTGTGCATTCATGGAGCGAGAGAGCATTGCAAAGTTCATAAGAATTTTTTTTAAATGCCCTCCCTCAAATCAGGCTTGCCTTGGCCCCAGAGGGGTCATGAGTATCCGAGGCCCCTGTCTGCAGGGGTGGTGATGGACTCGGTGGGAAGGTTGGGAAGCACTGACCTCACTGACCTGTCCTGCTCTAGAGAAGAAAACTCAGGCTGGAAGGAGGCCCCACGTCCTGCTCCAGGGCCCCCGATGCCCTGTCTGACGTTTGATGCCATGTACACCTGGTTATGGGTGGAATGGAACAGGCCTGTCCCCGTCCGATCCACAGCCCCCAATCAGAGCATGGCCTCCTGCAAAGAAACCTGTGGTCCCCCTTATTTCTTGTAACACTGGCTGTCCCTTACCACCCTCTCTAAACAGCAGGTAGAAAGGGGCCTCGACACCTGAGGCCATGAAGACGTGAGGGAACCTTGAAGAGGACCTGCCGGGGCTGATACTGACCTGGCTTCTTGACCCCCTTGATCTGTAGACATTGATCAGAGGCCAGACAGGAAATTCTGGCGAGGCTTTGTTGGGGCCCCAGCTGCAGCAGAGGGAGCAGGAACAAACAGCACCTTCCCTTGCTCGCTCCACGAGGAGGGGCGAGCTGGTTCCTTAAGTGGGGTGAGGGTAGGGGTGGGTCCAGGGGTCGGGCCAGAGGGGTGGCACATGTAGTTGGTCCACCCCTTGGGTGCTGTGTGCAGGGCACATGCGCAGTCCCCTGCTTTTGCTCCCAGCTCTTCAGAACTAGCATCACACTTAAATCTTTTTCTATCTTCTTGTCCATAATTTGCCCCAGCTGCCCAGGCACACAGTTATTTTCAGTCCTTTATAGTTTCTTTGCATTTTGTTGTTGGAGGAGACGTTTGTCCAGGTGCGGGCATTGCAGCAGAGGGTCCCGGGTCCCAGCCCGTCTCAGGACCAGACAACAGCATCATCATGGGACAGATGCTAAGTGACCGCATGGAGGCGTTTCCGTGGTGGTCAGCGAGCGTCGCTGGTTCTCTAGTGGGCAGACATGGCGCAGCCTTTGCGCAGAGCGGCCTGGGAACTATGAGTGGGGGTGTTTTCCAGCCATAGGCGTTGCCAGAACAGAATTAGGAATTGCCGAGCCATGACTTGCTAATGCCTTGTGGAAGGTGGGATGGGTCCAGCAAACATGCTGTGAAGAAAAGTCACAGGAATTTGGACTCAAATCAGGGCCTGTTGTAGGGCGCCGGCGTCCAAGCACATGGTTGATGGTGATTCACTTTGTCTTCCGGCAGGGCAGTCACTGGAATAGCCGTGTCCCGCAACGGGTCGTCCGTCTTCACAACCTCACAAGGTGTGTGTTCCTGCCTGAAAGGTGGGCCGTCTGGAGTCCTCAGGCGTCCCAGTGTCCCGCCGTCTCTCAGTCCAGGGCTCTGTCTGCTTGTGTCACCTGCGTGTAAGGTTTTGGGCAGTTAGTTTGTGGAATAATACGTAAAATTTCATTGTTAATTTGCCAAAAACAACAGTGGAAAATGCCTTTCTATTGCTGGTAAGATTCCTAGAATTTTAAGGGGCGGGGCGGCAAGAGTGTGTGGTGGGCCCGTCCTTCCCTGGGGGGCGCGGGCTTGACCCGAGGCAGCACAGCGGCATGTGGGGAGGCAAATGTGCGATTATGTTTTCCACTCTGTCACTCGGGGTGTAGTGTATGAGTTCGATTTTTTGATTAGGTGTTGATTGTAGTGTTGAGTTCAAAAATCTAATTCAAACACTGTTAATGTGCTTGTACCTTGTCAAAATCCTGCAGAAGCCCTGCACTGGCTGGTTGATAGTCTTGTAACTGTATCTTAATGACACACTAGAACTTCACTGTTTCCATCCTAAAAGGGGGCTCAGCCTTGGGCTTTTCCTGCTAGCCACAGCATTGCTTTTCCTGGCGGTCTACACAACATGCCATTAACTGACACATGTCTCGTCCGTGTCCCATTTGAATTGTGGCAGGTGCTCGGGAGGGATAGGAGATGAGAGGGGAAGAGCTTAGCTGCGCCACATGGACTTTGAGATGCCGTAGTTGTAAGTGACCGCCTACCTGTGCTTCAGTCTTCATCATAGGAAATTCTGTTTTTCATCCATTAAGCTGAGGCCAGATGCTGTGCAGCCACACCGCTCCAGTAGGTCAGCTGCTGATCTGAGATCCTGGGACCATGGCTTTCATTCCTTGGCGTGTCATTCCTTTCTCTGTCAAATACGACCTTGGATTTCATAAGATAGAATTTCCACAAAGCCCAGAACAGGAACCTACGGTGGACCAGAGGGAGTACGCCTGCAGCGTGCATGGGCCACGCTGGGGGCAGCCAGACGGTGATGCCCATGGGAGGAAGTCGGCACGCTCGACCAGGGTTCCCGTGCCCCAAGTCCGCCGTCATCACACCAGACCAAAACCCTTATCTCTTAGCAAAGCCTGCGTTCTTAGCTAGGTTGGTTTGTTAAATCCTTCGGTTCCTTGTACTTGTCTGACCTTGTAAACTGTGAGTTTTACAGGCTTGAAGGCTTTAAACCTCTGAGGCTTATGAAGCCTATGGCTTCTTTGTGAACCTGCCAACATTCTTTCTAATCAAAAGCTTTTGTTGTTTTCTGTTTGTTTCTTCACTGTTAATAGCTCATATTGCTGATTCCACGTGTATTACTGACTTACATGTACCCTGACGGTCACCCCGTAGTTGCAGCTCTTCCTCAGAGGTGCAGTGTGTGTGACCCCACGGGCGATCCCATCATCTGGGAGACCCACTTGCAGCAGCCTCTGACGTGGTTACCCCCAGTACGAAGGGATCCTCTGATGTTGAGAAAGCATCTTTACATGCCAGGCTGGCTGACAGTTTTTTGTCTGACATCCCAGCACACTTCTGCATGTTGGTGTTGGCAAAAAGTAGGTTGAAATATTAGATTGTGCCATAAAGAAGAAATGATTTAAAGCTCATCTCACCTTTTATTTATCTTGTTTAACATACCTTGTATGTTTTCAAGTTAGGAAACATATTGTTGCATATTTCAAATATGGGTGTTTGGAGCACGTTGCAATTTGCAGTCTTATTTAAGAGGTCACCTTGATGCACTTCTAAAGCTTCTGTTAAGAAAATTAAAAAGCTTGGGCATTTTAACCCCCAGTTTATTGTTTAGAAAGTTAGTGTTTCTCCTCCGTAAACGCTGATGCAGCACTAGGGTTGCTGTTTAGTCGGTCAGTCGTGTCTGACTCCTTGTGACCCCCATGGACTGTAGCCCGCCAGACACTTCTGTCCATGAAATTCTCCAGACAAGAATACTGGAGTGGGTTGCCATTTCCTCCTCCAGAGGATCTTCCCAACCCAGGGATCAAACTGGGGTCTCCTGCGTTGGCAGGCAGATTCTTTACTGCTGAGCCACCCAGGAAGCCTGCAGTGCAAGTATATCACTCTATCATGTGGCTACTTAAAAAAAAAAAAAAAAAGAACCTTACATTGCCAAGGTCTTTTGGTTTTCTTTAATAGTAAAATTTCTCTTTTCCTCACGTGTAACTTTAGAGTCTTATCAGTTATTAGGTTTAACTCTGCCTTTGGTCGTGGCTCTGAGCTGACCTCCTTGTCATGGTGCCATAGGTCATAGAACTTCACAGACTAGACAGTCCTCGTGGGGGACCCAGCCCTCGGTCACCTTGCCCATTACCTCGGCGTGAGCTGGTCATGTCTAAGGGTCAGGAAACCTTTCTGATGCATTTATTTTGTTGTTGTTAGATTCCACCTTGAAGATGTTTTCCAAAGAATCCAGGATGCTACAGAGAAGCATATCATTCTCAAATATGGTGAGTTGAGTTCATTTTCATTTTGCATCAGTGTTATGGTGGAAATTCATGGAGCAGTTTGCTATATACACACACACACACGTGACATTTGTTTCTTCCCAGATAATTGGGTTTATTTCTCTGTGGTAGCTACAGAATGCCTTAGGTAGATGCCTTGTAAATTAGAAATTTTTTCAGGTTACCTCTTTCTCGTGTTACTGTGGTTTTATTTGTAGCCTAGAAAACTTACATTGCTATCCAGTAGAATTCTCAACAGATCATGCCTTTTTCGGAACTGTCAGAGTAAATGTATGTGTGACACTTATATAACTTTTAATGCATTTCTAAGTTGATATCTAATACTAGAAAGTCAGTTCTTCTGAAAAAAAAAAAAACAACACATTTTATTGTTGATGTAAAGCATCCGAAAGATTTTGAAATTCCCTAAAGATTTTGGAAGTTTTCCTTCCCCACCTGAGTCGGTAACCCAGAGTGGGTGTTGGGATTCTTGAAGACAGTCCCTACCTGCACCCCCCCCGACTCTGATGTAAGTAGGGGTCCCTCAGCCCAGGTCAGTGAGGGCGCCTGGACCCCTTGAGAACCATCCCACTAGGTCCTTGCATACTCGACACACTTTCACTTTTCTACATTTGGGAGGAAATGAGGCATCTGGAATTAGCCAGATGAAGAGAAACTTCATGAATATGAGGAAGGCCAACATAACCAGAATTGGGGATTAATGTTGGGGGGAACTTGTCAGATAGTTTTATCACATTAAGGGGTCATTTAATTTTTGTAAATTATTAATGGTGAGTCACTTGTATTTCAGGCTTTATCATCCTGTTTACTTTTACCAGGAGACGCCACTGTCATAAGCTCTTCCTGGGATAATAACGTGTATGTATCTGCAGGCCCCTCCCTAACTCCCCACGCTGCGTAGCTCCCTCTGGAGGCGAGCGCGGACTCCCTCACTGTTTTCAAAAGGGAACGGATGAGGATGGTTGGATTTGAATGTGATTATTTGGCAGCTCAGTGGCAAAGAATCCACCTGCAATGCAGGAGATGTGAGTTCAATCCCTGGTCCAGGAGGATCCCCTGGAGAAGGAAATGGCAACCCACTCCAGTATTCTTGCCTGGAGAATCCCATGGACAGAGGAGTCTGGTGGGATATAGTCTAAGGGGTCACAAAAGACTGAGACATTATTTGAATCTAATAATTCCTCCAGTTGGATTCTATCTTTCTCTAAGTTTTTAAATTGAGGTGAAAACACAGATGAGCCAGACCTAGAAATTTCTGGTTTTAAATTCACATTTTAAGTATTTGGTTTGATAACATGAGAACAAATGATTTGTAATTCCAGTGGGCCTTGGTGAGCATAGAATTAAACAATCTAATGCTTCTTGAAAATGTATTTAAGAATCTTAACATTGAGCTGGAATGCTGTCTTAATAATTCTCATTATCTTTTAGCTATTTTTATTCCATAGCATTTGGAAGACGCCAGGACACATTAATGGGACATGACGATGCTGTTAGTAAGATCTGTTGGCATGACAACAGGCTGTATTCTGCATCGTGGGACTCTACTGTGAAGGTTTATATATAATTTCTAGATTAAAATGTTTGGATAATATAAATAGTATAAGCCATTCAGCTCCCTGCTGTTGATGTGTTCAGTCACTTTTTCACTGCTTTTCATTCAGTGAGAGTGACATGGAAGGATAACGGGAGGCTGTTACCTTCGTGTGTTTAGTGTGCAGTGTGTGAAGATGTTTTCCTGAGCTTGCCCTGTGTGCTCCACTGGGGGTCGAGGGGTTCATTAGAGAACACGCAGCGGCCCATCTGAGCTCATGCAGCTGTGGAACTAGCAGTTGACCAGTGAATCAGAAAATATCAAAATAAGTGGAGAATCGTTGAAAAATACAGACACACTCCTTCATCATTACTGATGCAGGACCACACTTGGTCTTTTCTCTGAAATCTTGCACAGCTTTGCTGCATGGACCACAGCAGCATTCATCATCCTTGGTTTCCAGTTTGCTTTTATGTAAACAGAAAGCAAGAACCTCAAGTCATTAGAATTCCTTCAAGTTTTTCATCATTTCTGCTTCCCCCAGAGGGGGGCACTTTTTGTTGGTAAATTTTCTCACCTACATGTAATTTCAGTAAATTTTTTTGGCAACTTGCCTTTTTGAGTTTTCTCAGAACCTTAATGGGGCTTCCTAGGTGGTGCTAGTGGTAAAGAATACACCTGCCAATCCAAGAGACGTGAGAGACGTAGGTTCAATCACTGGGTCGAGAAGACCTCCTGGAGAAGGGCATGGCAACCCACTCCAGCATTCTTGCCTGGAGAATCCCATGGACAGAGGAGCCTGGCGGGCTGCAGTCCATGGGGTAGCACAGAGTCAGACACGACTGAGTACTCGAAACCTTAATAGACATGACTGCACTTCAATTTTAGTTCACAGAGAACTTAAGTCACAACAGTAAGTGCAAGGGGTGGAGCAGACCCGGGCACAGCGGACCCTTAGGAAGCACGAGTGGCAGAATTAAGAGTGCAGGCATGGGGCAGAGAAACAACCTTAAGACGCTTCGTTCTGCTGGGAGCTGTTAAGTGGCAGTTGGTCAGTCAGGAGAGTGTTTGCTGCGCGTGTTAGCAGTGCTCTTAAAGGAAGTGTTCCGCAATGTATCCCATCCCAGGTGTGGTCCGGGGTCCCCGCGGAGATGCCGTGTGCCAGGAAACAGCACTTTGAGCTGCTGGCTGAGCTGGAGCACGACGTCAGCGTGAGTACCTGGGCCCAGCGGAAACCACCAGAGGAAGCGGGTTCTTGGCTTGCTCATCTTTTCTTTTGTTCATTGCAGGAGAGCATGGGGGCTGTCAGTTTTTCAAGTTGACCCTTTGGGTTTCCTAGTCCACTGGGCCTGTTTTTCCCTGTTTTGCTGTTTGAGAATTGACTGCCCTCCAGCCAGATTTCCACAAGACCAGTTTCCGAGTGTGACATTGAATATCTGGGTACCCTCAAGCTATTTGAGCAACTCGATGTGTTTTCTGACACCTTAAGTGGAAGGAGCTCTCTGTCTAGCGTGAGGACACCGACGTGTCTACACGGCCTGGTGCTCGCAGCAGGGGCAGAACTCAGCGGGCACCGTGTCCTCTTCACTCAGTCTGTCTCCTGCGGGCACGGCTGGATCTGGCCCTGTGGCCTGTGGTATTGTCTTCCCTCTAGGCTGTGAACTGTTGCCTGATCTTCACGGTCAGCAGAATAACCAGGGTTGAGGAATATTTATACAGGATGTAGTTTAGCTAACCTTGAGATCCCCCAGTTCCCCCAAACCCCCCACATCCTCACAGAGCCCCTGTGCTTCAGGCAGCCTGGCATGCCCTGCCACTTGTCACACATGGAGTCTTCTGAGTCCGTCAATTTTAGGCTCTTTGTCAAACAGCGTTTTCCAGTAACGCTTCATTGTAGTCACTGGCCTATGAAGACTTCACTTGTAAATGAACCATTGCGCGATAGGTGGTGCTGAAAGAACGGGCTGAGGAACACAGCTTCATGGCCGTGGTTCTGACGGATACCGCACGTGCTTCCTTCTCCAGGTGGATACGATCAGTTTGAACGCTGCCGGCACACTGCTGGCCTCAGGCACCAAGGAAGGCACGGTGACCATCTGGGACCTCACCACGGCCACCCTGTTACACCAGATTCCATGTCACGAGGGGACTGTAGGCGACACTGCTTTCAGCCCAGGTAGCATCTTTTTTTAATACAGATGATATCAGGGGAACTGGAATTACTATTCTGAAATAAATAAGAATGTAAAAACAGTTTTCCAGGAGGCTCAGTGGTAAAGAATCAGCCTGCCAATGCAGGAGATGCAGGTTCGATCCTGGGTCAGGAAGATTCCCCTGGAGAAGGAAATGGCAACCCACTCCAGTATTTCTTGCCTGGAGAATCCCATGGACAGAGGAGCCTGGTGGGCTACAGTCCATGGGGTCACAAATAGTTAGACATGACTGAGCAACTAAATGACAAAAATGCTATTTGCTGATAAAAGGGGTTTTGCCTGTGGGTTAAGGCTGCTTTGTGGGAGAACACAGGGCATATGGCATTTGTACCTATTAGAAAACCTGTATTGGATATTNGTGGGCTACAGTCCATGGGGTCACAAAGAGTTAGACATGACTGAGCAACTAAATGACAAAAATGCTATTTGCTGATAAAAGGGGTTTTGCCTGTGGGTTAAGGCTGCTTTGTGGGAGAACACAGGGCATATGGCATTTGTACCTATTAGAAAACCTGTATTGGATATTGTTAATTGCTCAAATCACGGGAGAAATTTATGAATTCACACCAAAGGGTCATCAGCCCAGTGCCTTAAACACAGAAGCTTTTCACAGAGAGGATAGTCTTCATTGGTTAATACAACAAATAACTCACATGAACATTGGGCTCCTGGACTCAGAAATGAAATCTCAGATGATCTAAAGCCGTAACCTGCACCCTGTCCCGCCCCACGTTGCAGACAGTCGCCACGTCCTGAGCACAGGAGCCGACAGCCACCTGAATGTCATCGACGTACAGACAGGAATGCTCATCTCTTCTCTGACTGCGGACGAACCCCAGAGGTACTCTCGGGTTACTCACGATGAAGACATTTACAGACAGGTTCACAGTCACCACCCTGGGCCTGGTCTAGCCCTTCCTTCCTGACGAGGGATGACTTCCAAATCCTTCTTGCAGATGCTTTCTCTGGGATGGAAACTCCGTCGTATCTGGGAGTCAGTCTGGAGAGCTGCTCGTCTGGGACCTCCTCGGGGGAAGGGTCAGCAAGAGGATCCAAGGCCACACGGGTAAGGTTGTCTGCCGCTGACCTGCCTCTTCCTACATGCTCCAGCACCTCCTTTCCCACCAGTGGACACGCTTTTCTCAGGTCACAAGCCTCTGAAAGGCTCTGTGCTGTGAACATTCCCCTCCAGATCCTGGCCAGCCTGGCCACCTGAATCTCTTGGTTCTTTCAGGATTTAGATCTGTGTTTGCAGACAGATATTTGACTCCAAAATGTAAAGTTTTTACATTAACTTCTACATAGAGAGGAAAAGTAAAAGGTGTAGATTTTTTTTAAACACATGCATAGAGTTTTTATTGTATTATATAAATAAAAAAGCAACTTTCTTAGTGGTTTGGTGGCTAAGAGAACGCAGAGGGCCCAGGTTCGATTCCTGGTCAGGGAATTAGAGCCCACATGCTGCAACTAAGACCCAAATAAGTTTTTAAAAAACAAGCAACTTCCCTGGTGTCCAGTGGTTAGGACTCGGTGGTTCCGCCACATGGGGCACAGGTTCAATCCCTGGTCTGCATGCCTTGTCACCAAAAAAAAAAAAGTAACAAATTACAGAGAAAACAGTCTAGCTCCCAGTGACTTCCACCTCCCAGGTCCCCTCCTTAGAGGACTTCTCCAGCTGGTGACCTGGTGTCTGTTATCCAAGGATGTGTTCTTGTATATGTCTATGTCCTTCCGCCTGTTGGCTTCTTAGTTTTCACGTTTTCCCTTTGAGCATTTGGAGGACAGTTAATTCTTGTGTCAATGGTTACAAGTAACTGTTGACAGCCCACCTCCATCCTCTTCCCACTGTCACTGTTGTGTGTGGTTATTTCTTCTCAACATTGTACATTCAAGTGAGGTCTATGCCTGCCTTCCTCCGCTCACCTGACAGAAACGGAAATCAGCACACTCACACCAGTTCCCCACTGTCCCTCTCATCTGATTCCTAACTTGTTGTAGGTGTAGTATTTGTACTGTTACACATCTGTGATTCCCAGCTGTTTTAGCTGTAGCTTTACATCTACATGGTTTCCTAGTCTTCCCAGGTTCCTTGTCCTAAGCACTTGAGTTCAGGCAAAGATTGTTTCATAGGACAAGATGACGTGGTGCCAGCTGGCAGCTCACCCCGACCCCGTGTCTCTCCTCGCAGGTGCCGTGACATGTATGTGGATGAACGAACAGTGTAGCAATGTCATCACAGGAGGGGAAGACAGACAAATTATGTTCTGGAAGTTGCAGTATTAAGTGCCTTTTCCTTGAATGTTTTTGAACTCTATTTAATGTACTTTTAAACCAAACTTTTAAAGGAATTGGTGAATGTGCAATTATAGTAATTACAAGTTTCACCACATGAGGAATTTGTGGTTTTAGACTATAAATCATGGTGACTTCATTGAAAGCTGTTAGCTGTCATCCTCTAAGGCGGATGAAGACGTGGGAGATTTGGGGAAGGAACATCTGTGAGGCAGGCGGTTGTCCCAGGGTGCTGACGATCAGAAAGCGAGTCTTGGTGAGAGCGAGCAGCTGAAAGGTAACTAAACCAGCTGGGGGAGACCTCCCGAAAGCACTGAACAGTTTAAGGACTTTGCAAGAAAACCTGAGTATTCTCCGCTGTTGCCAAGTCACTCTATCTAACTGACACACTTGCGGCATGCCTCCTGGGTTGGGGATGTGTGTTTTCATGGAGTGGTCACTTTCTATAACCTGCTGCCAGATTCTGAGAACCTGGGCAAGGATTAGCAGTTCTTATAACAGTTTACTGTGTATAGGAACGGTTTATTTCATTATGGCTGTTAAATGCTCTTTTCTATGACATTAAAAATATTTTTCTGTAATGAAATTCTCATTTTCTTTATTTAAATGACTTAGCACAAAGTACTAGGTACTTCAAATGTTGATCCTTCTAGAAAACCATCTTTAGTACTATGTAACCTTGTACTTCTGGAACTATCTTCAGAGCCAAGTCCAGACAGGTAACGAGGAGGAACATCACTGAAATGGTTTATTTCATTATGGCTGTTAAATGCTCTTTTCTATGACATTAAAAATATTTTTCTGTAATTCTCATTTTCTTTATTTAAATGACTTAGCACAAAGTACTAGGTACTTCAAATGTTGATCCTTCTAGAAAACCATCCTTAGTACTATGTAACCTTGTACTTCTGGAACTATCTTCAGAGCCAAGTCCAGACAGGTAACGAGGAGGAACATCACTGAAAAACCTGAGTTGGTTGGCTTTTCTGAATTCCACATGATAAGCCATGAATCAGTAGCACTAATTATTTTGTATTCAACCTCTGAACCACAGAAAGCATGCGAGGTAAGATTTTTCTCTGTTATTTAAAAACCACTGAATGTGGTGTATCCTGAATGTTAAACATGGCCTGGGTGTCGCCAGGAGAATCAATAGGCTCATTGAGGCCCTGCTGCTCGGCCTCCAGTGTGTCTGGGCTTCCAGGCTGAAGGTACTTCTCTGGACACGCAGGGCGTCTCAGCACAGAAGGCTTGTCCCAGGCTCCTGGGTGTTGGCCACTCTGGGAGAGGACTCTCCTACAAGCCTGACATTTTCAAATGATGCAATGACAGACAGACTAGAACTTAACTTTATTTATACATTTTGAATTAGAATAGGCATAAGCCAAAGAGATGGAAAAAAATCAGGATAATGTGTCATTCTGTGAGCAGAGAGGAGGCAGGAAATGGAACACGTGACCAGGACAGTGTCCTAAGACCATCCCGGGCAGCTAGGTTACATACTGTGTAAATGCCACAATCAGGTCTTAGCCCACTTAATCTACACATGAAAAGAGGAGTCAAGGTTCATTCTATTTAGTACAAGAATTTTTACATTAAATATATAGTGCTTCATTTCTCAAAAAGTGATATGTTACTTTTAGAAGAAAGAAGTTCCCCACAAGGAAAGACTAGAAAATCTCAAATGCAAGTCAGCAGCTGTGCTAGCTTGGGATGTACTGTCAGACTGCGCAGGGCTGGTGTACATCTCAGGTGAATGCAGAACTGCGTCTGGGTTTAGAAAGGCAGCAATCATTACATTTTGGCTTTTATTCTAGATGCTTAACTTAGTTAAGGCGACAGTTCAAGCGTATTAAGTGAAGGTAGATAAAATGTCATGACAATCGCTATGTCTCTTGCAGCTACACACACTGTCTAATAATGCTTACATGGGATGAAACCAGTGTTACTTAGCTGGTGTTACACACAGAACTGAAGAAAAATAATTCTAAATGCACTATGGTGACAGAGTAAAAATGCAAATACAGCACAGAACTAAGCACTACTCTATATCAATCAAGGTGATGGTTCTAACAGAGCTGAGCCTGTAGCAGCCATCCTACTCACAAGGCTTGTGAAAGCATCAGGTTTCCAGTAAAGAAGCTAGTCTGTAAAAGTCTTTTCAACTGTAAAACCAGGGTAAGGCTACAACTATCTTGATGTCTGAACAAGATATACTGGATCGAACAGTAAGATTCCCAGCCCTACTGTAAGACAGGAAGTCCTCATGCAGCATATGCTCGCTGG
This sequence comes from Cephalophus harveyi, assembly GCA_006410635.1. Classification (NCBI taxonomy): domain Eukaryota; kingdom Metazoa; phylum Chordata; class Mammalia; order Artiodactyla; family Bovidae; genus Cephalophus; species Cephalophus harveyi. Next base: position 383,571 of record SJYT01018594.1, read on the forward strand.
CTCCTAGAAAGCTTCATGTGCATAACAGAAAGGTCAGTTGCCCAAGACGTAAACGGAAGAACTTCCGGGAAGTTTCCACTGTGCCGTGACTTCTAAACCTCAGGAATGGTGTGATCCATCAAGCTTTTCATAATGCTTGGCGCCATCCTACAAGACAGTTACTTTTATTAGATACTGAGGGTTGGGTTTCTTTTTTCAAAACTGCTACAATGATTCAAGAAAACTCTAATTCAAACTCAGTACTGTTAGCATCAAGTGGGAATAGAGCAGGTTTTTTTATGAGTTCAGCTCTAAGGTTCTCAGGTCATCTAGCTGATTACAAATAAATAAGCTATCTATCCTGGCCAGTAAGATACAGGTAAGTCCTTCAATCCTTTTATGTTAAGGCTGAATGGTTAAAAAAGACAATGCTATTAATGCTATGAACTAGAGGGAAATATGGAGAAGGCAATGGCACCCCACTCCAGTACTCTTGCCTGGCAAATCCCATGGACGGAGGAGCCTGGTAGGCTGCAGTCCATGGGGTCGTGAAGAGTCAGACATGACTGAGTGACTTCACTTTCACTTTTCACTTTCGTACTGGAGAAGGAAATGGCAACCCACTCCAGTGTTCTTGCCTGGAGAATCCCAGGGATGGCGGAGCCTGGTGGTCTGCCATCTATGGGGTCGCACAGAGTCGGACACAACTGAAGTGACTTAGCAGTAGCAGCAGAGGAAAATATGCTGTCTCTTATACACATCTTCTCTTATACACATCTCTTTTATTCTAGATGCTTAACTTAGTTAAGGCGACAGTTCAAGCGTATTAAGTGAAGGTAGATAAAATGTCATGACAATCGCTATGTCTCTTGCAGCTACACACACTGTCTAATAATGCTTACATGGGATGAAACCAGTGTTACTTAGCTGGTGTTACACACAGAACTGAAGAAAAATAATTCTAAATGCACTATGGTGACAGAGTAAAAATGCAAATACAGCACAGAACTAAGCACTAAGGCTATCACTGATTTAAGACAAGTGAGCTCTTCACGGATTAGTTGTGACAATTCTCCCCACAACAACCCCCAAAAGGAGCTAGCGGCATTCTATTCCAGCTTCTGGGTAAACAAAAATTCCATTACAGGACTTACATTTTCTAATGTATTAAATATCATTTATCTTTCAGGTAGATACTGAAAGGACTGTGCTGGCTGAGCCAGGACAGAACGTAAGATGCTACCGGGCAGATAGCCCCAGCCACCCTTGTTTTTTTCTCTCTCCTCAGCTTCCAGCTCTCACTCCTGAGGACTTCCAAAATGTAAATAATTTAAATACTTAAAATTTCTAAATAATGCCAAAGTTATCCACTAAAGAACCAAAGGTTTGAGAAGCTTGAGAACTAAAGAAGTACAGAGCCTCTATGAAATCACATGAGCACCGAATGAAGTCAAAGAATTCTCTACTTACCGTTTAATAATATGTTCAAAGATAAAAGCAGGCATGATTGTAATAGTAACTATATTTCCAGCTGTGGACAATATGTCTGCAATTTGAGAATCCTGTGGAAAACAATGAAAATTCTGAGAGGCTTTATTAAATATAAAACTAAGTTATTCTTGGTAAAGAAATATATAGGTTCTGAGGTTTGCTGATGTTTCTAAAATCCTGACTCCTGCTATTTAAATTTTTTCCAGTTTCTTTACCAAGTTTTAATTCATTAGAATCACAACTTCATCAGTGGCAACAAAATTAAGTAAACTACGTTGAATATATTAGCCAACATAGCATTCTTTTTCTAGAGATTAAATAATTGCCCCCATATACAATATTACCACATCCCCTCTGCTAACATTAATTCTTAATGAAAACCTTTAGACCTCAAAATAGTTCTATTTAGGAATTTGTAGAGGGCATAAATCATAAAAATGAAGTACTAATTTGACCATAAACTATGACTCATATTTTTCCTACAACCCCTGGACTGAAAAAAGCAACCATTCATTCAGGATTTCATCAACATCTTCACTGCCCAGGTCTTCGCAGAATTCTAGTTCAAGGGACTTCAGAGATCTCACCCTGACCCCCGGTACAGAGGCCACAATTCTAGATGTAACATGAGGGCACAGCCAGCGCGACAAAGAAAGTCTCCAGTTTGGTCACTAACAGCACCACCCCAACAGACAAATGAAAAAGAGACTTCCAAAACTATACAGCACGACCTAAGTTCTGCTCTGACCTTCAGTCCAATGACGTTCTGTCCGTTGACCTCACAGATGTTATGTTCCGTGAGAAGACCATTTCTAGCTGCAGAACTGTCTTTCACAATGGATGTGATTTTTCCATTTTTAAAAACAAAGCCAACGTGTCCAGTACTGTCCTTATGCATGGTAACTGTCCGTTCAAAGGGCCTGTGAGCATAAGAGTTTCAATTAAAATTGTAATTCCAAGGTAAACATCTCAATCGATTTCCATTATGTTGTACTGGATACTTTGTTACCATAAATTATTTCAAAACTATTTGACTTGGTATGTACATCTTGTGTAAAAGTTTAAAAATTCTCTCCATTATGGCTGGACTAACTAATCAAGATTTCCTTCTTTTAAGAATCAAAGAATTAACACGATGCTTCATGCAGTTTATCAATGTGCTTTTTCCTTTAACATTACGTTTGAACAAAAATCAGTGTTAAAAATGAATTAACTTTCTAGTATTTCCTGGAACTTATTTTTTCTTAGGAAATACTTAGAACCTTTATAATATTTCTCACATCTTGATTGTGAAAACTTTACAAAGATATTTTTGCTGCTGCAGCAGTAAGACGGAAGCTCCCAGCCCCTTAGAAAGGGAGGAGCTTCAGAAAGATGGCGTCCGCTCTGAACACCGACAACCTGTTACTACACACGTTTCATGACAAAATACGAATTTTACATTATAAAGTTCACAGCAGTCATGTCTTCCTGGTGATCCAAGTTACTTTTTGAAACTTTGCTCACGTAAGAGCAAAAGTGCCATTTGTCTGCAAAATGTTTACTTAATACCTACCATGTATTATTCAAAGTGAAAACACAAAGGTAGCTAAAAGCCAGTTGAACCAACATAACAAAAATGCCAAAGCTAAAAATGTGTCACAAGGTCTGCCCCTCAACCCCTGCGTGGCCGGGAAGGTGGTGGTGTCCGTAGTACAAGTACCGCAAGTTCCATTATAAATGAGCTAAAGATGATGCTCCTACCAAGGACTCGAGCCTCAGCCACCCAGAAGGCCAGGCTGGGTTTTGGGAACTGGCAGGCCCCCATGTATCCACCCTGAGCAGGAAACCGGGGGCAAAGTCCAGACACCTGTTGCTGTTACCTTTCTAACCTCTTCTGTTTTCCAGAGAAACTGATTAAGACAAGAAAGGAACTTCTCAAAGGACAAATTTCTGTAAGCTCTGAAATAAGGTGTATGCAAAACCAGAATACTGTTTTTAAAAAGTCAAACTATGTAAGAAAGTGAAAGCAACATAGAACTACTAGAGTATAAATATAAAACTAATAACATCTGATTATTTTCTGCAACAAAATGCTGTATTTCCAGAATCTTAAAACCCCAAGAAGATGGAAAACTAGTCCTGAAGGTCCACACGTGGCGGTAATTGGCTCACCTGTCCCGAATGGTCATGGCGATCTTCTCTCCGAAAGCCTGTTTGAGCACCTTGTGTGCCCGGTCCGAGCTCCAGCCAGCACAATTCTCGCCGTTTATCTGCAGCACCTGGTCCCCAAACCGCAGGCCCACCAGGGAGGACGGAGAATTGGCCTGGACAAGCTGAACAAATATACCCTGGAGGATGGAAATCACTAAGTAAGTGCTGGAAAATCAGGAACCAACTGTTTAGGCAGCTACTCTAGTAATTTTTTTTTTTAAAAAGGGAAAACCACACAAGTGTGTTTCATTACTCCCAAGAAGGAAACTGAAAATGCTATCAAGGCAACAGTAAGATCTGAGTGGTAATTTCTAGCTCACATCATGACTCACCTGACCAACTTCCATCACCCCCTCCACCTTGGAATAAAAAAACTAAGGAAAATAAAGTCAGATTACTATAAGAAATGTAAAGTTCCATGAGTCTGATAGAATACCAAATAGGTATTACTGCACCTGATCATTATTTAGGGGGAAAGACAGTAAAGTGTTGGAAGTTTAAGAAAAGTGATAGGTTAAGGTCAGAAGTTTACCTTTTGAGCTGAAGAATTCCTTTACCCGCTTGCTAATTTACACATAATCACTACTATTAAACAGCCTAAAAAGGTGGGTACACGGAATAGAACCCCCGTTCTTAAAAATCTATGAGGTAAATACAGAGAACTCAAGTACAAGTAACTGAGAACTGAACCCACGAGGTATTTTTACTCATGTAAACTAAATTTCAGATGCTGAACACTATAAACAAGCCAAGTATAAAAGGCATGCGCCAGGTAAGAGATGAAACCAACCACAGGTTGCACCCCTTCTCCATCCTGAGCTGCCTCAGATTTGGTGCTGCGTATCTTGTACTTGAAGGCAGCACCCAGCAGAGCGGCCACACCTACAAGCTTCGGCCACAGGACAAACCACTGCAAGGATAACTGCTGCAGGGGTGGAGCTGGGGAGAGTGTGGTCTCTCTCTAGGATGAAGAGAGGGCAGTGAAGTGCGAGCTTCCCAGAGCAGCACACTCAATGAGGGTCTCACACGAGCCACAAATGTGCAAAGACACAATGCCCTCAGCCTCTGGGGAGGCAGGTGGGACCGGGGACTGGCCTCAGACATCTTCCACCAGGCGCCACATCTTCTACGTGCAAAAGCTGGATACGCTGAGCTATAAGACCGAAGACTGAAAAGAAACCCAATAAATAACTTGGAAGCCCACAAATCAGAGTAAAGACTCAGCACCTCCTTAGTGATCCTAAGTGCTTCCCCACAGAGTAACCAGGTTTCGTTTCTTCCATCTGGTAAGGTGAGAGGTAAAGTAATGTACTTTAGAAAGTCACTGTTGCCTAGAAAATGCCCTATGAAAGTCAAATTCAAGGATGGAAATAACAAACCCAAAACCACATTACAAGGCACATGATCCTCTTTTAGTTTAAAAATACATAAGACCACTGACCCTCACCTATCAGTCTTAACTTCCACATGTTACCCTATTTCAATGCCAGCATTCTCCTTGTATGAACTATGTTATAATACACGCAGACTAGTGAACTTTATTCCAGAAAAAGGACTCAGAAAAAATTCATCCATGGTAATGCGCAAGTCCCAACTCTGCCTCTTCAGAACAGGGCAGCATCTCACGTGGAAAAGTGAAGTTGCTCAGTCATGTCCAACTCTTTGCGACCCATGAACACCAGGCTCTTCTGTCCATGGGATTTTCTAGGCAAGAGTACTGGAGTGGGTTGCCATGTCCTTCTCCAGGGAACTTCCCGACCCAGGGATCGAACCCAGGTCTCTCACATTGTAGACAGATGCTTTACGTCTGAGCCACCAGGGAAGTCAGATTAAAAGTTGTCTTGATCAGAGAGCACCATTACACTTCATTGAAGGATTTACGTTTTAAATTGTAACTCGGTCACATAACAGCTAATCAGACAAGAGTACTGTAAGCGCTTACATTGTCTATGGATTTCAGCCTGAGCCCGATCTTCCCGTCTTGATCCTTACACAAGATGACTTCTCGGATCCCTTGCTTGATCTCCGCTCTGCGGATCCCAGTGTCGCCACCAGTGACAGGGGCCACCATGTGGTCCATGCTGGAAGGCCGCGCCACCAACTGCTGACAAAGACACAACACGTCAGTATTTGCAAACACGCACCCTGAGAAAATCCAAAATGGTAATTGAACATATTCTCTTGTGGTTTCCTAAAATGTAATCTGCCAATTGTTTCCTTCAGATCTGAGTTTTGCAAAAATGACCCTATTTTGTTTTTTAAAACTAATTCTGCAGGTAACTTACCCCCCCCGCACCGCACCAGACACCATCTCCAGCAGACTCAATGACTCTGTTGCCTGATGAATTCACTGGCATTTGTTTTATGTGTACCCTGGCTTGTTTTCAACTCAAATATATTATCCTTGAACTTTATAAAGGCTGTACCTTACTTTTAAATTCACACAGTATCTTCCTGAGGGTTCTTTTATATGGCCTTATCTTCAACAATGTACTTACCCTTTCAGAGTTTTTATTAAAGAGGCAAACTTCTTAACTCACAGCTCCACTATGAGGACTAAAGTACCTATTATTCAAGTGCTGACACGCACAAGACAACAAATGTTATTTTTTTGTCCCTTTAGTAAACATCTGTGGATTAACCAACTGTATGGAGAATAGCTGTACTAGGGACTCCGTTAAGTACCAGGCCTCACATTCCTTACTTTTTTTCTTGACCAAAATGAGTTTATTATTTTAAGTGGACCCTTTCCTCTACCAAAGACAGTGAGGGAAGTTACCAAGGCGTCTTAACTGGAACCTGTCATGAAAAGCTCTGGTCTGACACCTGTGATGCTCAGAGCAGGCATGATGGGGGAGAGAAACCTCAGCCGCACACACACAGGCTACGAATGTCTCTGTTCAGAATCACAGTCACCAGGACACCACACACACACACACACAAAGAGCCATACCACAAGTCAAGCACAATACCAGAAAATACAACTTTTGAAGAATTACAAAAATTCTATGATTACAGCTATGAAAGCATAGAAATCAGGCAATGGGATAGAAAAAATTAAGCAAATGAATTTAGTTTAGCTGGAATACAGGACAAAAGGGAGGAGCTTTGGAGTATAACTTTTGGAAAAGAATTTTTTTCCAGCAAGTACAGTTAAGTACTTACTCGGTGTTCTTACTATGATCCATATGAGCAACACATGACCACTGCCCCTCCTGATAAGGCTACTATGAGCACCATCTACTTTTGCCCTTCTATTTGCCCTCCACACAGCAACCACAGAAACCCTTTTGTTAATCAATTATATCTATCATTCCACAACTCAGACCCCCAACCCCTTACCCTGTCCACAAGGCCGCAGACTACCTGGCCTGACAGCCCTTCCAGTGCCATCCCCCAGCCCATCTGCTGCCACATTCTGTCTCATCTGCCCTCACCGAGGTCCTGTCTCTCAGGCCTCTCAAGATCATTTCTGCCTGAAAGCCTCCCAAGGTCTCTGCATATACTGGCTAGTAAAGCTGAATGTACTTACTATGGTTCCCTTACCAGAAAATATTTGTTGAGCATCAACTGTATGAAGGAAGAAGCTTGTGGGCACACTGAAGAGGAGAGAGGCCAATAACAAGTGTCACAGACTGACTGTCCCTTCCAAACCCACCCTATGTGGTGAGCCCTCTTCTGTCACAGCTTTCTGGTCCGGACCCCTTGCGAGGAGGAGGTGCCAGAGCCTGCCCCTTCCTGTCTGCTTCCTGCTCCTGCCAGTACTGCCTGGGGCCAGCCCTTCACGCTGCTGGCAGCAGGTGACTCCAGTCTCCAGATTCCAGACACTCTCAGAACAGCTTCCCTGCAGCCCCCAGAGGTACCAGCACCCATCACAGGGCCCCCTCCCCCAAGGCCCAGCTCATGGGGCTCCTCCACCAACACTGTCGGCTCTGAGAACTGTAACCCCCATCCCGTATGCCCCGGTTCTAGGAGAAGCAGCTTTCTGTGTTCTGCTTTTGCTTTTTTCAATTCTTCAACCTGATTTCTTGTTATCTCTGTTAAAAAACCTAGTGTGATTTCTGTTGTTCCAACTGGACCCTGACTGATATAAGCAAGTTTTCAATAAATATTTGGTGAATAAATCGAAAGCCAGGTACTGTACTAAGCGTGGGAGTCATGGCAACAACAGAGACATAAAGGCTGTCTTCGTGAAGTTATGCATTTACCTATGACAAGTACTACAAGGTATTATAGTCTTATAGCAATAATCTTGACTGAGACACACTATATTTAAGCCAAGAATTTGGGGTCAAACTATAAGAAGCTTTAAACTTAAAAGGATTATGAGCAAAAAAACGATAACAGACCTGAATTTCAGAATGATAAAGTTAGAAGTAGCTCAGCATTCATTGATACAACAAGTTACTAGAGGAGTTACTGGAAAAAGAGACAACTGTAACAACCTAGGTTAGAGGTAAAAATCACGGACAGGGCTACAGCAAGCCTATGACGAATAACATGAATACAAGAAACACGCCAGAAGTAGAATCACTAGGTCTATAACTAAATGCAGAAGACAAAGGAGAATGTACCAGTTAAAGGCACCTGAATCTTTAACTCCTAATAAATTAGAAAAGTGGTAACAGCACAGAAGGAAGTAGACTGTGTAACAAGCAATGCTTAGAAGGCAATCCTGAGAAGAGATCAATGCTGAGGCTATATATTTGTGAGTTTGCCACAAAGACGAGTTAGCGTATATCTCTGTGTAAAGTATGATTTTATATAATTCAGAACGAATTACATTATACATACCCCCTGACTTGGTGCTCCAGGGACCAAGGCCATATTTGCACGTATTTCTTCTTCATTTAAACTCAGGCCCATGTACTGAGAGAGCTCAGGATATAGCTTAGGATAGAGATCTAATAACAAATGAATGAGTAGAGAAAAAAAATTAGTAGAATATTTTAAAAAACCATTGTTATTATGGACTTTTACTTGTATCTTAAAAAATCACATTTATTTTATAAAATCTAGGATGAATTTAAATTAGTAATCTGGAAAACCCCTTTCTCTGTAATGACAATTAGAAATGGAAAACAGAAAAATAAAAGTGAAAGTATGAAGACATTTTAACTGAAACCTCAGACTTTTAAATACTCAAGACTAGAAATCATTTTTCCAAGTTATCTTGCCTTCTCTTTCTCTTAAACCTATTAGGAATTTTGTACACATACCACTGATTCTCCACTTAAGAACAACTGACCAAAATGTACACTTCAAATCAGCTACGTTTTAATTCATTCAGTAAACACAGCTATAAAATGATTCTTCTACCAAAAAAAATGAACTGTGAGAAAAAAAACCTTATAAATTTATTGTCATATCATTTTAAGAATACACAGCAATGAAATCTTTGAAACAGTACATTTAAATATTAACAGTATTTAACTGAACAGTAGAGTTAGATACTATTTCCAAAAGCTCTTTATGTGATTTATGGATTTTCTAAAGGAAACAATGTTATAAGATGACAGGCCATAAAAACCTATTTAACACTCCTCTTGTTTTTTAAAAAAAAATGTTTTTTTCATTTTATACTGGAGTAGAGCTGATTAACAATGTTGTAGTGGTTGCAGTGGACAGCAAAGGGACTCGGCCATACACATACATGCATCCCTTCTCCCCCAAGCCCCCTCCCATTGAGACTGCCACACCTTTTGTATCTGAAGTCATATTATTTAAGAGTTCTGTCCTGAATTCCTATGAATTTAGAAGGAAAAGGAACCAGAGAGAAGGGTATGGAGTCAGGGTAGAGACTCCAGGATTTGGAAAGCTCCCCTAAAGGAGAACGCTATCAATCCCCACAGCCCTGGAAAGACAGGGGGCAGTTCAGGGAGTCAAGGACTTGCAAAGGGTGAAATTTAAGTAACAATTTTCATAAAGTCATAAATGTACTTTCATAGTCACAGTTCACTTTCTTGATTAAAGGGCTGTTTTGAAATAAACTTACTACTAGAGCTTTAACAGCCAATTTCAGGCTGTATATGTTAAAATATATATATATTCTGGAATCTCTATTTTAGTAAAAGAAAGCTTAACAGGTATCTCTGTTCAAGGAGAAGGAACCCAAAGAATAAACCTACTTCCATCTTGAGAGACAGGAGCAGAGGCTTCAGATAAAATCGCTGGGTTGGCAGGGTTTGCAGAAAAGGCAGTCTGAGCCTAAAAAAAAAAAAAAAGAATTCTAACAACACTCTATAGAGACTCACTTAAAAAGACTTCTCATATAACTTAAATCCAGTAATAAAAAAAAAAAACCTAAAACCCTTTACTTTTATTTAAGAGATTCTAATTTCAAACACTTTAGCAATTTATTTTGAAAGAAAAATCAAAAAATCAAAAAATCAATTCTTCGGTGCTCAGCTTTCTTTATATTAAAACTCTCACATCCATACATGACTACTGGAAAAACCATAGCTTTGACTAGATGGACTTTTGTTGGCAAAGTAATGTCTCTGCTTTTTAATATGCTGTATAAGTTAGTCATAGATTTTCTTCCCAGGAGCAAGTGTCTTTTAATTTCAAGGCTACAGTCATCATCTGCAGTGATTTTGGAGCCCCCCAAAATAAAGTCTGTCACGGTTTCCATTGTTTCCCCATCTATTTGCCATGAAGTGATGGGACCAGGTGCCATGATCTTAGTTTTCTGAATCTTGACTTTAAGCCAACTTTCACACTCTCCTCTTTCACTTTCATCAAGAGGCTCTTTAGTTCTTCTGCACTTTCTGCCATAAGGGTGGTGTCATCTGCATATCTGAGGTTATTGATATTTCTCCCAGCAATCTTGATTCCAGCTCGTGCTTCATCCAGTCCAGTATTTCTCATGATGTACTCTGCATAGAAGTTAAATAAGCAGGGTGACAATATACAGTTTTGCTGTACTCCTTTCTCGATTTGGAACCAGTCTGTTATTCCATGTCCAGTTCTAACTGTTGCTTCTTGACTTGCATAGAGATTTCTCAGGAGGCAGGTCAGGTGGTCTGTTATTCCTATCTCTTTAAGAATTTTCCAGTTTATTGTGATCCACACAGTCAAAGGCTTTGGCATAGTCAATAAAGCAGAAGGAGACATTCTTCTGGAACTCTCTTGCTTATTCGATGATCCAACAGGTGTTGGAAATTTGATCCCTGGTTCCTGTCTTTTCTAAATCCAGCTTGAACATCTGGAAGTTCACGATTCACGTACCGTTGAAGCCTGGCTTGGAGGATTTTGAGCATTACGTTGCTAGCATGAGTGCAACTGTGTGGTAGTTTGAGCATTCTTTTGCCTTTCTTTGGGATTGGAATGAAAACTGACCTTTTCCAGTCCTGTGGCCACTGCTCAGTTTTCCAAATTTGCTGGCTTATTGAGGGCAGCACTTTCATAGCATCATCTTTTAGGATTTGAAATAGCTCACCTGGAATTCTATCACCTCCACTAGCTTTGTTCATAACGATGCTTCCTAAGGCTCACTTGACTTTGCATTCCAGGATATCTGGCTCTAAGTGAGTGATCACACCATCCTGGTTATCTGGGTCATGGGGATCTTTTTTATATAGTTCTTCTGTGTATTCTTGCCACCTTTTCTTAATGTTTTCTGTTTCTGTTAGGTCCATACCATTTCTGTCATTTATTGTGCCCATCTTTGCATGAAGTGTTCCCTTGGTAACTCAAATTTTCTTGAAGAGGTCACTAGTCTTTCCCATTCTATTGTTTTCCTCTATTTCTTTGCATTGATCACTGAGGAAGATTTTCTTATCTCTCAGTGCTATTCTTTGGAACTCTGCATTCCAATGGGTGTATCATTGCTTTTCTCCTGTGCCTTTAGCTTCTCTTCTTTTCTCAGCTATTTGTAAGGTCTCCTCAGACAACCATCTTGCCTTTTTGCACTTTTTTCCTTGGGGATGCTCTTGATCACTGCCTCCTATACAATGTCACGAACCTCGGTCCATAGTTCTTCAGGCACTCTATCAGATCTAATCCCTTGCATCTGTTTGTCACTTCCACTGTATAATCATAAGGGATTTGATTTAGGTGATACCTGAATGGTCTCATGGTTTTCCCTACTTTCTTCAATTTAAGTCTGAATGTGGCAATAAACAGTTCATGATCTGAGCCACAGTCAGCTCCCAGTCTTGTTTCTGCTGACTGTAATAGAGCTTCTCCATCTTTGGCTGCAAAGAATATAATCAATCTGATTTCAGTTGCCCATGTGTAGAGTCTTCTCTTGTGTTGTTGGAAGAGGGTGCTACGTTATACTAAGTACAAAAATATTAAAAAGTATGCAAAATGCATACTTAATCACTGACATAACAATCATGGTAAAGTAATATAATTTATTTGTGTTAAAACTTGCCAAAACTTTGAAAATATATATACTTAATACTAGTCAGGGGCAGGTGTGTCAGGAGATCCCCTCAGGGCTGCCTTCACAGCCCATGTCGTATAGACTGTTCCTTTTTCCCTTACAGATATATCTGAGCTCCTCAAGCAGACATATGTCTCTGTTGGCAGTTAAATTGTAAGATCCAGATGTAATATTTTTTACTTAATCAAAAATATACTGATTAAGTGATGGGAGTTTACACCTATATTCTTTATCATCAAGCTCTGAAATTGATGCTAAGAGCAGCCCCAAAGATGCCTGGAGAGATGAAAGATTAATTAAATAAGGAAGTCCACAAAAGCACTGCAAGTACATCACTCATTTGGATTCCAAATGTTCTGATATGACTGTTATTGAGTCATTCTTTATTATTGTTTCATAATGTCACAATCTAAATTCAAATAAAATGTAGCATACAAATCTTTATCATTTTAAATATATCACAAACTCAAAATATGCTGAATTTTGAAAATTCTCTGACCAACTATCAACTAAAAGGACAGTGGATTGCTTCCTGGATAAACTCTAAGGAAAAAAAAAATGCTGTTCCTCACTAAAAAGAGGAGCTATCAAAGCCACGAAAAGACATGGAGGAACCTAAAATGCACGTTACTAAGAGAGTGAAGCCAATCTGAAAAGGAAAATTATGGTATGAGTCCAACCCGGAGATTCTAGAGGAGGAGGGAGGCCTGGACAGAGCGTGAGGACTGTGAGGGAGTGCGAGTGCTCTGCGTGACACCGAATGGTGGCTTCCCATCACCGCACACGCATCCAGGCCTACAGAGCGAACACAGTGTAGCTGCGGACCCGGGGCGGCGGCAGCGTGTCCGCGCAGCTCAGTGACTGTCCCAGGTGTCCTGCTCTGGCGAAGATGCTGCTGGTGTCGGGCGAGAGGTGTGTGGTGTGCAGGTCAGGTGGGGAGGGCGCACAGGGGGCCACGGAGATGGAAACTGTGCCCTGCATCACTTCTGTTGTGAACCTAAAACCGCTCTGAAAAACAGGATTTACTAACTTTAAAAAATTTATCCTTTTAATACTGGTCTATTATTTCTATTCTTTCATTCATTGCTCTTGTTCTTATCCAAGGAATACTGAAGTAAGCTCTCTGAACACAAAGTTACATATTTAATTACCATATAATTTGTAGTAAAAATGAAAGATGGTACAACAAAGGCTTAAGGACTATAAGCCATTTAAATGCAGCAAAATATTCCACACTCACTTGAAATCTCAAACTAGTAAAAAAAATTAGTGGGGGGGGGCATGTTGTTTCTACTATTACAGAAAGCATGAGAAGACACTGTACTCGTGGAGCGAGCAGAGTCAATCTCTGCTCACTGTGTCGGGACGCTGACGACTGTTTCTCAGTCTATGCATAGGTGTGGCTCCTGTTTGAGACTCACGGTGGACAGAGAGGCGCAGGGGCTGCACGATGCTCAAAGCCACAGCCTAATGGTTCCTGTGAAGCAGTTTACAGAACATGAGCTGCCAAGTCACTGCTGCGGTGTGAAAGGTGAGATTAGAAAATGAATACTACCTTTACAGAGGAGCCTCAAAAACAAACACCCAAGTAACACTACCACAGAAAATGAAGAAAAAATAAAACAGAAGCAGTCCAAGATGTTAGTGGCTAGGCTGGGAATCTTTTTAAATCCAGTGAGAATTTAAAATCCATGTTCCCCGCTCCTTACTCTCTGTCTCATCTCTAGGCAGCTAGCTTTGTGCTCAGAACATAAAAGGCTTTGAAATGGAAATATCCATACAACGAGTTGCTCCTTGAAGAGCTCAGCCTGAGGTGGGCTGCAGCCTTCTTCATTTTCTGATCCAACATTTGCCAATATCAACTCTTTACTTCTTTTTCTGCTGCTTTCAAGATGAAAAAACCTCTGTTCAAAGTCTACGGTGGTTTAGGTTCAATTTCATAAAAACTAACAAAAAAGGTCGAAAAGGAAATGAGTCAATCTCTCAGACCCATCTGCAGATCCTATCACTTAGTGTTCTGATGTCATAGTAATGGCTTAGCTGGTATACTTCAAGGTAAATATTTCAAATAAAAGCTTTTTAAAAAAAGAAAGTATACTTGGTTCAGATGACCTTTGTGGAAATAAAAACCACGTGAGAAAAATAATGACAATATAGCAAAGAAAAAACAGATTTGAGATGACTGAATAAACCACTTCAAACTGTTAGGCATCAAAGCCTAGGCAACTGAACAGATTACAGAGATTTTACAAACCACCCATCAATAGCCACAGAGAAAGGATGAGAAACACTCGCTCATGATCTCCCCCACATTCAGCCAATCACTGCCACGAGGCTAACAACTGCAGCCACACATTTGCTACTATTTTTGCTGATTTTTTTCTACCCTTAAAGAACATTTTGTCTAAAAAACACTTGTATTCTTGTGTTCGTCTCACAAGTTTGTAATAAACATTTTATGCTAATTAATTAGGAAGTCAATCTCACATAGAGTAAACTGAGGCCAAGACCTCTAACAAAATGATCTTTAGGGTAAGAAGCACTGAAGTACTTTAGCAACTTGTAACAGAAAAGAATTTCATCACATTTATCATATCAAAAAGATTTCTGGAATAAAGTGTAACAGGGAGTTTATCGTCAAATTAGAAAAACAAATAACAGCTGAAGAAGTTCAGAAATAAAAAGAGTTTATAAAAGACCAAGTTGAAAGTAAACTGGAAACAGGATAGTTCACTAAACACTACAATTATCTCCAGTTAAAACCAGTAACAAAAATTTACAAAGCAGCAAGACTTGATCCCAATCCCAAACTTTCTTAAGCAGAAACAACTATCTTCAAAACTAATACTCAAAGGAGTACAAAAATGCCTGACTTAATGAAAGTTAGAATCACTTGTCTTACACAGCCACTTGGAGCAGGACTCTCTGTTGCTGTAGCAGAGACTGTCTGCTGCTTACGTTTAAAAGAAGACACACGGCTCAGCTTTCACTGAGCTCTTCTTACACTCCTCCTCCTCCTCCTAAAGCAGTATACCCCACCCTGTTCCGATAATGTTTAACTCTGGAGAAGACAATTACTTCAAAGACTGGTCATCCCTGAAAACCCAAGAGTACACATAGGAATTTTAAACAAGACAATGAACATCTAAGAATTTGGAGTATATATTACCAACTTTAAAATGTACTTAAAACCAGTCATGAAACCAAGTTACTTCTGAAGCGTTTTAAAGTCCCATTTCAAAGAAAAAATATCTCGCGCCCATTAATTCACAGTGAAATGAAGAAATCTCTAGTCTTCTAACGTTCTAGTTAGAAAAACTGAGTTTATACAGTGTAAAATTGAACAAATACATCTGCTATTTAAGTTTCTCGCTTCACTTCACCTATAATCAGCATGTATGGCAGAGGACATGGAAGGAAAAAAATGTTTAAAACATACCTTAATCACCTTGTCTACCTTCAGGTCTTCAAGAGATGGGTACAGAGACATTTTTGCAGGATTTTTCTAAAGAAAAACAACAACAACAACAAATGTCTATGATTCAGACTTCACTGAAATTTAAACAGCACATGGAGCCAGCAGCATACACATAAACGTGTGTAAGTCGTTTAACACAAGATTTAAATTGCAAAACAATAAATATGACCATCTAGCTATACTAAAAATTGCTGACTGATGGTTGCCAACTACCTTTCTCTCGAGCTATATCCATTACAAATGTTAAACTTCCCTGAATAAAAAATCCCTTCATTTCTGTAGTTTAGAAAATCAAAGAACAATTATGTGACTCATCTAGTTTACACAAACAAGGGCTTAGCAACTGAGCGAGAATTATATCCGTCTAACAAAAATCTGCAACAGCTGATACATGTTATCTATGTACAAAACCTCATTATTACAAAAAATATATACACACACACATAAGTATATATATAAAATAATACACACCATAGGAGACATGAATGAAATAGAGGAGGAATAAAAGGGAAAGGAATTTTTATAAACATATATTGTTCAACGACTTTTAGTGACCATGAATTACTTTTTGTAGTGATTTAAAACAAAAGTCTCAAAGTATTACAGGCATATACACTCCAAAACTTTGTTTAGGTATTTTGAGATGAATACTTCCTTGAAGCCCAACAAAACAGAACATATTCTAAATTGGTATAGGGGTTGATACTCTTACTGCTTCCCAGTGAAAACCCACCCACGACTGGCTGCTCTGTGAAGATGGAGACAGGCCCTTTAAATACTGCTCTTCTCCAGCTGGGAAGATGCTAAGCTTTGTCAATGGGGAAGCTGGAGATACAGTGAGGAGAAAGGGTGCTTTCTCCCAACTTCCAGTGTCCTCCTCCAGCCAGGCCACTGCAGGGAGCAGCAGCGACAGTCCCCAGCACTGCTGAGCAGGCTCCCAGTATGGGGGCACCAACAGCACTCCCCATGCCCTTCCCCATTCACTTCTGGGATCCACTCAGTCGATGATGTTTTGGGTGACTTTTCACTTTCTAACTTATGAATAATGCTGCTAATAATGCTAACAAAGCATTTACACCCCAGTTTTTATATAAACATATAATGTTCAACTGTCTTCATACACAGCTAAGAGTAGAACTGCTAGCTTATATGGTGGCTCTGTATTAACCTCTTGAGGAACTGGTTTCTGAAGTGACTGCACTATTTCACATTTCCACCAACACGTGTGAAGGTTCCAATTTTTCCCTAACTTGGCCAATACAATACCGTTGCCCCTCAGTTTCTGCAGGGCACTGGTTCTGAGAGTCTCCCCTGCATACAGGGAACTCTTTGGATGCTCAAGTCCCTTTATATAAAAGGGCTCATACACACTTGCTATTGTCGTTCTTTCCAGTTACAGCCATCCGAGTGGATGTGCAGTAGCACTTCACTGTAGATTTGATTCCTAATTCCTTAATTAATAACTAAGGATACCTGAGCATCTTTCATGAACCTGGATGGCCAATCTGTACATCTTCTCTGAAGAAACATCTATTTAAATCCTTTGCCTGTGTATTCCTTTTTCTTGCCTAGCCGCCCTGGAATAGAACCTCCAATAAAACGCTGAAGAGAAGCAGCATGATACAGTTTTGAAGAGGAGACTAGGGCCTCGGCTGTGAATAAAACGCAAATTCTTGAAAAAGCACAATCAAATATGTCTTAACTCTATTAATCCAGGAAAACAAAACAGTTATCTTTTGTGTCTCCAAAGATCAGTTCTCTAGAAGTTTTCTCCTTAATCACATTTTATTGACACTTTCAACCATTGTATCAACATCATAAACAAAATCATTCTAAATTTACTGAAATTAATGTTGACTAGCAATCCAGGTGTTAGTTCTATTCTTGGTTCTGCCACTGGTCACCTACAAGATCCACCCCCCCCTTTTTTTTTTTCATGAAAAATGAACTGGATGAATGGTTTAAAACTCAGAGTAGTTTTCTAAAATTTTTTTCCCCATAGAAACTTTTCTTCAAATATTAACTGACGTTGTTTGAACAGCTCCAAGGTCACTCGTTACTCCCCCTCCCATCAACACACACACGGTCAGGCCTAGAAAAGATACAGCATCTTTAAAAAAGCAGCAAGTATCACCCCAACTTACACTCTTTAAAAAGTCAGTTTAAGTAAGCTGACCTTAAATCTCACTATTCTGTTAAAATACAAAGGATTCCTCAATCATTTTACCTGAAACGATTTTTGTGGTCTCATCTCATCCAATTTCATTCCAAGCATTACAATATTCCAGTCCAACACTACACTCCATTTCCCACGCTTGTCACATGCTTCTGTGCCTTGGTATCTTTGTAAAAGCTTTGTCTTCTCCCTGGAATGTCCTTCCAGGGCTTTTCCATCACAGTCTTAGTCAAGAGCCTCTTCTGTAAGGTCACCTTTGATGACCTTAGTCTGACATTTCTCTCAGTTCAGCAGTTTCCCTCTGCCTTTCAGGATAGCTATTTTATGTTTAACTCTGGCTACTTGAGATCAAGGACCACATTTGTCTAACACAATGCCTTATTCTGACAAAAAACAAATGTTTATTACATATTTTAGACAATATCATCAAAATAAGGGAGAGCAAAATAATTGTCTTGTAAGTCTACTCCTTCATTGGGGTTTTTTTTTTTTTTTTTTTTCTATGCAGCTTCTAGGATCTCAGTTCCCCAACCAGGGACTGCACCTGGGCCACGGCCATGAAAATCCAGGATCCCAACCACCAGGCCAGCAGGGAATTCCCAACAAGTCCACTATTTTGAACAACACTACTAACAGCTTTCCATGAGAACAATAAATTCTTGCATTATTTCTCTGAATCACTTGTATGGTGTATTTAAACCTCTGACCTAATGCGAAGTGTGAAAAACACTCAGACCTCTGTGAAGAACCACAAAGCTACTGTATATCCTTTCAATTATGGTTGGAATTTCAGAATGACCACTAATGAGATTTAAGAGGATTCTGAAAATACTTGCATTACATCAGTGTCAAAATTCTCATTTCACTCTCACTTAGGACTTTATCAGATAAACACTACACTGTAGCAAGTGAAGAAAGGAGTCTAGGTCCAGGCCTTCCCTTCAGCTGCCTGGGGAACCAGGAGGAGGGGAGCTTAGCTCTCACGGCTCCAGGCATCAGCAGGCATACCCCTCTGCATCTACTCCAGCCATCACAACATTCCTCGCTGTGACAGCATGGCTTCACTAGTCTAACTCCTGGACAAACTGGTGCTCCTCACTGACCCCAGCCCAGATCTGGCCCACTCTATGCTTTCTGCAGCCTCCGTGAATCTCTCCGTGCCTTGTTCAAGGCCTCTGTACCCCTGTGCATCCCACTGTCGTCGTTCGTCGTGTCCAACTCTTTGCAGTCCCATCACTTCATGGGAAATAGATGTGGAAACAGTGGAAACAGTGTCAGACTTTACTTTTTTGGACTCCAAAATCACTGCAGATGGTGACTGCAGCTATGAAATTAAAAGACGCTTACTCCTTGGAAGGAAAGCTATGATCAACCTCGATGGCATATTCAAAAGCAGAGACATTACTTTGCCGACTAAGGTCCGTCTAGTCAAGGCTATGGTTTTTCCAGTAGTCACGTATGGACGTGAGAGTTGGACTGTGAAGAAGACTGAGTGCCGAAGAATTGATGCTTTTGAACTGTGGTGCTGGAGAAGACTCTTGAGAGTCCCTTGGACAGCAAGGAGATCCAACCAGTCCATTGTGAAGGAAATCAGCCCTGGGATTCCTTTGGAAGGAATGATGCTAAATCTGAAACTCCAGTACTTTGGCCACCTCGTGCGAAGAGTTGACTCACTGGAAAAGACTTTGATGCTGGGAGGGATTGGGGCAGGAGGAGAAGGGGACGACAGAGGATGAGATGGCTGGATGGCATCACTGACTCGATGGATATGAGTCTGAGTGAATTCCGGGTGTTAGTGATGGACAGGGAGGCCTGGCGTGCTGCAATTCTTGGGGTCGCAAAGAGTCAGACAAGACTGAGCGACTGAATGGAACTGAAGAAGCTTCTCAATGCTTGGAACAGTCTCAGGGTTTTTCCAGAACATCTAAAGACAAAAAATACTTGACGATACTTCCTCAGCATTAAGATTTATGACCTCTACCTCCTCAGGGCAATGTTGCAGTAACTTCCTTTAAATATGCACACAGACCAAAGACCTCAAGGATTCAAATACCACAGCGGTTTATCTGTGATCATCTTTCTCGCTGCGATGCTTTGATTCTTGAAGTGGGAAACATGCTGGTAAAGTCACCTAGTTGGCATTGCCTAAAATGGCAGTACTCATCATTTTCTGAGTTACTGACTCACTCCTTTCCTCAAACCACCCACTATAACTGGTCTCCCCTTTGACTCCCCATGCAGGCAGCCTGGGTTCAATGCCTGGTCAGGACACTAGATTCCATAAGCAGCAATTAAAACATTCTGAGTGCTGCAACTAAGACCCAGCACAGCCAAATAAATAAAAATAAAAATTTTTAAAAACTTGTGATCATTTAAAAGTTAAAACAATACTTGTCTACTTGTTTAGTCTTAAGTTTTTTTTTTGTTTTCTTTTTTTTTAAGAAATCTTAGGATGATGAAAATTCAGGATTGCAGAACCACTTATCTTAAAAATACAGCACAACACATCAGGTGCTCCGGTTTTTGTAGCTGCCACCAGGGACACCCCGATAGCCGGGCTCTGGTGGCAAGATGTCCGTTCATGGGTCCCACAGGACTGCAAGTGCTCCTATGGATGAGGAGCAGGCAACTGGGCTGGAGAGCGGCTGTCATGAAAGACGCCTGGAAGGGATGGAACCCACACGACACACTCACCCCAAAGGCAGCTTCAGGTATCCAGGGAGACCCTAACTGAGTGCCCCATCACTGACAAGCCAAGAGCGGGCTGGGTCTGTGAGGAGGACAACAGGGCTTTCAGTTGGTCCTGGCTGCACCCAGATGCGACCCTGTGATGGTCTAACTGTGAAACCCACTTCAAGTTGGTGCCCCATCAGCTGGCCTCCTGAGAAAACAGTCCTTCACAGGCTCTCTCCAGGGCACAGTGTAAAGACAGCCGACTGAACACACCCCAGACTCTCCAGAAGAGATCTATTACCTGATCTTCATAGCTGTGGCCTAGAGAGCAAGAGGGCTGCTATTAAATATACACCCAGGGGCTATAATTCTTTCCAAAGACTGGAAGGGCCAGCAGGCCCCATCTCTGCATCTCCCTCTGCCCCATCCGAGGTAGCCAGTGTCTGGGCTGGAGAGCGGCTGTTATGAAGGACGCCTGGAAGGGATGGAACCCACACGACACACTCACCCCAAAGGCAGCTTCAGGTATCCAGGGAGACCCTAACTGAGTGCCCCATCACTGACAAGCCAAGAGTGGGCTGGTCTTGGACCAGCCTTGGTCCTTGGTCAAAGACCCAGTGCCAAGGTAGTTGTCTGCCACCCACAGGGAACATCCCTGGACAGCCTCGCTCCGGAAGTCAGCAGGGCTTGTCTTCCTCAGCTCAACAGGACTTCAGCAAACAAAGACACAGGTAACGGGCTCTCCTGCCAGGCTCAGTGCAGAGGGAACATGTGTATACTTTAAAAGCCACTGCCTGAGGGTCTGGGTCTGGCTTCGCACCAACCTGAATTTAGGTGTTGACTGGGATCCTCCCCTTTGGGCCAGTGACAGACCCTGGCACAGCCTCAGCTACTAAGAGCCAAAAGCAATAAAATAGGCTGCTTGGAAAATTAAAAGGGTATGAGATACAACAAGGTACAAGTGCAGGGCTAAATGAGAAAGCTCATCTCCTCTATGACACTAGTCATTCAAGATCAGATGGGGTGCCTGTTTTATCTAAACAAAGGGTGTCAAGAAAAATGAAGAAACAAAAGAACAGAATCCAAACAAAAGACCAAGATAAAGCTTCAGTAAAAAAATTGGGCTTCCCAGATGGCACTACTGGTAAAGAACCTGCCTGCTAATGCAGGAGACGTAAGAAACCTGGGTTTGATCCCTGGGTCAGGAAGATCCCCTGGAGGAGGGCATGGAAACCCACTCCAGTATTCTTGCCTGGAGAACTCCATGGACAGAGGTCGCAAAGAGTCAGACATGACTGAAGGGACTTAGTACCATACGCACAAGTGATTTACCCAATAAGGTTTTAAGTTACAATAGAGGCTAAGTTCAGGAAAACAACATATGAACAAAGTAAGAATTTCAAGAGATACAGAAAATGTAAGCAAGCAGAAATCTTAAAACTAAAAAATATGAAAACTGAAAAAACCATACACACAAGTGATTTACCCAATAAGGTTTTAAGTTACAATAGAGGCTAAGTTCAGGAAAACAACATATGAACAAAGTAAGAATTTCAAGAGATACAGAAAATGTAAGCAAGCAGAAATCTTAAAACTAAAAAATATGAAAACTGAAAAAATATGACAGAGGGTTCCCCAGCAGACTAGAGGAAGCAGAATGCAGGAAGAAACGAACTTGAAGAGAAAAAACAAACCAGTAGACAGGGCAGTGCAAGTCGGAGCAGCAGAAAGAAAAAAGGATGAAAACAGCTTAGAGGACTTACGAGACACCACCATGCAACCGACATTCGCATCGTAAGGGTCTCTGAAGGAAAAGAGGTAAAAAATTTGAAGAAACAATGGCTGAAAGTTTCCCTAACTCGAGGAAGGAAATAGACGTTCAGATCCAGGAAGCTCAGGGAGTTCCAAAAAGAGATGAAGACACCCACACCATGACAAGTTATAACTCAAACGTCAAGATGAGGAAAGAATCTTAAAAACTAACAAGAGAACAACAACTTGTTATGCACAAGACTGACTGGAAATGACTCTAAGCAGTTCTTCAGCAGAAACTCCAGGACAGAAGGGACTAACAGCTGAAAGAATACTCCACCCAGAAAAGTCCTTCAGATTTGGAGGTGAGGTAAAGAATTTCCCAGACAAGCAAATAATGGAATTTATCACCACCAGCCTCAAGAGAAATTTTAAAGAGATTTAAGTTGAAACAAAAAGGTGCTAATTAGTAACAGGAAAACAAAGTTTAAATCCCAATGGTAAAAGTAAATATAGAAAATTCAGAATAGCCTAAAGCTATGAAGATGGTGGACTAATTACTTATAAAGCTAGAATAACCGTTGAAGACAAAAACAAAAAAACACCTATAACTACACTCATTTGTTAAGAGCAACACAGATAAAAGCATGTAAACTGTGACATCAAAAGCATAAACAGCAGAGGGGGGGCGGGGGGTTGGCTGTAAAATGCAGTGACAAGAATCCCACCTTGCAACTTCTACTCAATACACTACTAGACGTCCTAGCCAGAACAACTAGGCAAGCAAAAGTTAGAAAAGGCACCCTTCCAAAAGGAAGGGAAGAAGTAAAATTGTTACTATTTATTTTATGAATATGAAGAAAACCTAAGATTCACCAAAAAACTATTAGAACTAATAAAATCAGTAAAGCTGCAAGATACAAAATCAATACACAAAACTTGCATTTCTATACACTAAAAATACACTATCAGAAAGAGAAACTGAAAAACAAGTCCACTTACAATTGCATCAAACAGAGGTTATCAATTTAAATAAGGAGCTGAAAGACCTGTACACTGAATCCAATTAAAAACTGGGCAGAGAAGCTGGAGAGACATTTTCATAAAGACAGCCAACAGATATATGAAAAGGTGTTCAACACCATCAGGGAAATGCAAATCAAAACCACAACGAGGTATCACCTCACAGCACAGGAAACAACTGAAATGCTCTATAGAAAAGTAGCCCAAGTACTACCATAGTAAAAAACCTGCTTAAGGTCCTCAAACATCTTGTCTTCTTTAAGGCGAGAGCAGAGAAAAAGCGCAAGCCAAGCAGTCAGGCAATAAAAGGGAAATTTATTAGAAGAAAAAGAAAGGGTGACTGGCTCTTAAGGAGAACCAGCGTCCTCCCTTTCTGACGGGGTCCTTCTTATACCCCACCAATGAAAAATTCTCTGAAGGGATGGTTAATTTTTAGCTTGAGGTCAATTTTTTTAGTTGAGTCCTGTGGTCACGTAGCTGAAGGTCTGGAATCTGGTGGTCTCACAGCTTTGAGAAGATAGGTGCCAGTGAGAAAACAGAATGTCATTTGGGCAATTTGGTCAGTCTCACGGATCACCGTGATTTTATTCTTTGTTTGCGAGGAAGACATAATGAGCCATCTCATCAATGAGACCCCATGTGAGCCCTATCATCTTCAATTTTTAAGTCCACAAGGATAATCTGGAAATCTTGTTAAGAACAGAGATGATTGAGTCCTAGACCCAGAAACTGAAACAGTAAGTCTGAAACAGAGTCCAGAAATCTGCCCTTTAACCCTCTTGTGCTGCTGCTAAGTCACTTCAGTTATGTCTGACTCTGTGTGACCCCATAGACAGCAGCCCACCAGGCTCCCCCGTCCCTAGGATTCTCCAGGCAAGAACACTGGAGTGAGTTGCCATTTCCTTCTCCAATGCATGAAAGTGGAAAGTGAAAGTGAAGTCGCTCAGTCATGTCTGACTCTTTGTGACCCAATGGACCGCAGCCCACCAGGCTCCTCCATCCATGGGATTTTCCAGGCAAGAGTACTAGAGTGGGGTGCCATTGCCTTCTCTGTTAACCCTCTGTATCAGGGTCCAATGGATACAATTTAAAATTAAGATTTTTTTTCTCAGAAGTTCTACTTCAAGACTTTTATTCTTTCTTAGAAATAAGGGAAGGAGAAAGGAATTGGCGCCTACCTACTCAAGGCTACAAGACCACTGGATTCCAGACCTCCAGCTACATGATCACAGGACTCAGCTACAGGCTAAAAATTACCATCCCTTCAGAGAATTTTTCATTGGCAGGGTGTAAGACCCCATCAAAAAGGGAGGACACTGGATTTCCTTAAAGGCCAGTCACCCTCTCGTTTTCCTTCTAATAAATTTCCTTATCTTGCCTGACTGCCCAGCTCACTCTTTTTCTCCACAAGTGCCTTACAACAGCAAGGTAGAGAAATTTTTAAAACTTTGTTGCACTATTTTAATTGGTGTTTATAAAAGTATAAGTGAAAATTCACTGATAATACAGAAACAGATGGTCATCCCCACAAAATTCCACACACAAAAATTCTCTGCAAATATAAATTTTCATCCCCACAAAAAATATTGCTTTTTGACAACGCAGGGACAAAAGTTACCAGACAGTAATGTTAGAACCTATTAGAGATGGATATGAAATCTAAAACCAGTAATGTGTTTTGATAACCAACTGCAGGAAGAACTAAACGCACTAATAAGCTGTATTAGAAATGTGACTGAAATCTGGAAGAGTATTTATAAAACGGGTTATCTCTCAACTTTATGGATGATATCTGATGAGCAATTAGTTGTCCTCAAAGACAATGCCACTTCATCTACATATACCTTTAAATGCTACAAAAATTTAGAATAAGATTTTGGGGTTCCTATGTTCAAGCTGATTCATACAATGAATCATACAATCATACATTCCAGATGATTCCAGATGGTGTCAAGGAACAGTTTGATGCAAAGTCTTCCACAGCTATGTTTCTAAACCTGGCAAATCACCAAATCAGAAGTATTTGAGCACTAGTTAAAAATACAGACACAGATTTCATGAAAGGGCTTAGGAATTTAGGAATTCTTTCAATAAATATCCAGGGAGATTGCTATGATAAGCCATTGAGAAATATGGTCATATGACATCTACTCTAAATAGAAAAACTTCTTTTTACCCACTTCCCACCCACTGAACAGACAAAAATACAAAGTCTGACAATGCTCTCTTGTAATGAGGCTTTGAGAAACACATATTATTACTGGTGAAAGTGTAAAGTAGTACAATTTCCATAAAGAGTCAGTTTAGTATCTACCAAAACTGTAAAGGCAGATACTCTCCAACCCACAAACACCACTTCAGGTTTTAGTCTATAAATATATCTACGTACAAAAAGCAACATATGTAGAATTTTATTCACTGAAACACCAACTATAATAGCAAAATTCTTGAAACAAAGGAGGAAGTACTAGACAGACAAGATAGTGAAAGAGATCCAAAATATTATCACTAACTGGAAAAATACAGCACTATTTAGGCCAATATATAAAACACGCTCAAATTTGTGATAAAATAAGGGGGAATAAACAACCGGAAAAGAAAACACAAACTAAACCCAAAGCTAGCAGAAGTAAGCAGCAGGAATGAGAACAGAGATAAATGAAATAGAGAACAGAAAAAATAAAATTACTGAAACCTAAATTTGGTTCTACAAAAAGACCAACAAAATTGACAAACCTTTAGCTAAATGGACTAAGAAAAAAAAAGAAATATATGCTAAAATGAAAGTGGGAATATTATCAGTTTCTACAGAAATAAAACAGACTATATAAAGAGTGCACTATGAACAAATAGACACTAAAAAACTGAATAACCTAGATGAAATGGACAAATTCTTAGAAACACAAAACCTACTAAGAATCACAAGGAAGCAGAAAATCTGAATAGGCCCAGCAACTAGTGAAGAGACTGAATCAGTAGTCAAGTCTCTCAACAAAGAAAAACCCTGGATCTGATGGCACCTTTGGTGAACTCTATTAAATATATAAAAGAGGATTGGTATAAATCCTCAAAATTTTGCTAACAGTTGAAGAAGGAACACTTTCATTCTATGAGGACAGTATTACCCTGATACCAAAGCCAGACAACTACAAACCAATATCCCTTATGAACACTGATGCGATCCTCAACAAAATACTAACAAACAGAACCTAACAGCATATTAAACGGATTAGACACTTCTTAACAAATAGGATTCATTATTGGGAGAGAAAGTTATTTCAACATATAAGAACTGTTCAAAGCAATACATCATATCAACAAAATGAAGTGGGAAAAAACACAATCATCCCATTGATATATAAAAAGAACTTGACAAAATTCAGAACCTTTTATGATAAAGACACAACAGGCATAGAAGGAAGCAAGGGCCACATAATAAAAGCCATATAATGCAAAACCCTCAGTAAATATCATACTCAAAGGTGAAAGATTAATTGTTTTTCCTCTGGGATCATGAACAAGGCAAGAATGCCCACTTTCAACACTACTCTTCCACACATAGTACTGGAAGTTCTAGTCAGAGCAATTAGGTAAGAAAAAGAAATAAAAGATATCCAGATTAGAAAAGAAGTAAGTGTTAGTCGCTCAGTCATGCCCGACTCTTTGTGACCCCATGGACTGCAGCCCACCAGGCTCCTGTGTCCATGAGACTTTCCAGGCAAGGATACTGGAGTGGGTTCCCATTTCCTTCTCTGAAATGAAGTAAAATTATCTACATTTTCAGATATGACCTCATATGCTTAGAGTTTAGCAAACCTTAACGACTCCACAAAAAAGCATTAGAACTAATAAATTCACCAATGAAACAGGATAGTCAGGGCACAAAAATCAATTACAATTCTACACATAAATAGTGAACCATCAGGAAAAAACACAGAGACAATTCCATTTTCAAGAGGATCAAAAATAATAAACTACTTAGGAATTTATTTAATCAAGAAAGTAAAAAACTTGTACAATGGAAACCACAAAATACTGCTGAAAGAAATTAAAAACAATCGTAGAAACAAAACTGGAGAACTCGCATGTCCTGATTTCAAAACTTACTATAAAGCTATGGTATTCAAAATGGTATAGTATTGGCACAAAGACAAACACAGACCAATGGAAGAGACAGCCTAAAATAAGTCCTCATATACATGGTCAAATGATCTCTGACAAGGGTATAAAGACCATTCAATGGAAAAAAACAATCTTTACAACAAATGGCACTGGGAAAACTGGATAACCACACACAGAAGAATGATGATGGACCCTTATCTAACACCATATAAATATATATGTGTGTGTGTGTGTATATATATATAAATTAACTCAAAATGGATCAAAGATCTACACGTAAGACCAAAAACAATAAAACTCTTAAAAGAAAACATGGGACAAAACATTCCTGACATTCAATTTGAAAATGATTTCTTGGACATGACACCAAAGGCACAGGTCACAAAAGAAAAAACTGACATACTGGACTTCATGAAAACTAAAAAACTTTTTGTGCCAAAGAATGTTATCAATAGCATAAAAAGGTAACTCATCAAATGGGTAAAAATATTTGTAAATCATATCTGATAAGGGACTAATATCCAGAATATTTAGAGAAGTCCTAAAACAACAAAAACAAAATCGGCAAAGAACATGAATAATCATTCCTCCAAAGAATATAGAGGAATAGGCAACAATCACAAGAAAGGATGCTCAACATCACTAATCATTACAGAAATGCAAATCAAAACTATGAGATACACCTCACATCCACAAGAGTGACAACTACCCAAAAAAACCGAGCAAACAAGTTTTGGTGAGGATGTGGAAAATTTAGAACTCTTAATTTACTGTTTGTGGGAATGTAAAATGGTATGTGTTCACAGGTCTGTGTTCAGCTGCTCAGTCGTGTCTGACTCTTTGCAACCCATGCACTGTAGCCCACCAGGCTCCTCTGTCCATGGGATTTTCCAGGCCAGAATACTGGAGTGGGTTGTCCTTCCTTACTCCAGGGGATCTTCCAACCCAGGGATGGAACCCAGGTCTCCTGCATTGGCAGGCAGACTCTTTACTACTGCATCCCCTGGGTACAGGTGCTATAAAAGACAGCATAGGAGACCCCCCTCCCCCCAAATTAGCTCAACCTTGGAAGCAACCCAAGTGTCCATCAACAGATGAATGGATAAGCAAAATGTGGTATAACTATGTGTATAAATGTATGCCCGCGCACACATACACAATGGAATTTTACCCTGCCTTAAAATGGAAGGCGATTCTGCAATATATAACATGAATGAACTTTGAAAACACTACACTAAGTGAAATAAACCAAATATAAAAAAGACAAACACCTGATCCCACTTACATGAGGTTGCTGCACTAGTCAAAATCTTAAGAGACACAAAGTACCAAAATGGTTGCCAGGGACTGGGAGGAGAGAATGGGGCATTACTGTTTCACGAAAACAAGATGAAAAGAGCTGAGGGAATGGACAGTGGGGATGGTTGCATGACAATGTCAGTATATTTAATACCTCTGAACTGTACACTTAAAAAATGGTTAAGATGCCTGCTGTTTAGTCACCAAGTTGTGTCCTTTACCGCAATTAAGAAAAGAAAAGTAACAAAAGGGGGAAAATATATATTTGTAAGGTATAAAATATCCCTATAAAAATACCTAAGAAATGCAAAACAGCTGTTTCCTATAGTAAGAGAATTTGGCTGGCTAGAGGACCTTGAAGGAAGGGAACAGTACACACTATGTACCTTGTTTTTCTTTACTTAAATGTTGAGTCACGTTAACTGATTACTTCCTCAAAGACTAAATAAATACATAAAAAAAATCTTGGCAGCACTTGGAAAGATTAATAATTGTGAATATATCTATTACTACATGTAACAGTTGCAGGGGTGGGAATCTTTTTAGAGACTTAGGGCATTTGCTATCTAAAAGTACCTAAATCCGGCAAAAACAGGGAAAAATATAGTTGAGTCATGCTCAATTTAAGGAACTGTTTATTGAAAAGTAGGTTCAACCGCCGACTATTAGTAAATGCTTCCTCTTTTAGTCACGATTTTCACATCCTTTCTTAAAATGCCCAAACATAACGAAAAATTAATGCTGCCAAAGTTAAATATGTACTATAACAGGATGACTACTGTAGCACAATCTGATTTATAATGTTTACATACCATTTAAAGAACAAAAGTTTGTAGAATTAAGTTGGTAACAGAGCAAATGAAAACATACATTTTTACTGTTTGCCCTCAACCTCAAACAGAAAAACTTAAAGGAACAGACAAACTTTAAACTGACCATTTATATACATTTGAGATACAGCTAACCAGCCTGTGGCTCTTCTTCCCTGTAATTTTCCTTTTTAGCCAGGACTTTTTTCTTCGAAACACTGGCATGTTATGAGTTTGGTAAACCAAACCTACTTCCTAGGAAGTGCACACGATATTTAAAGTAACAGTAAATGTACATGATATTAAAAATAACAGTATATGGGTGTGCGGATCACATACACAACACAGACTAGATAAACCTAGACATTTCTTTTTAAAATGGGCATCATACAAGACTCCACGATGAAATAAGCCCGTTTTGGTGAAAGGGGAAACTTTCCGTAGCTGTAAGTTTCCGCCTTCCAGTGATTATAGGGAAATCCTGCATGGAAAGCTCGGAAGGCTCTGAAAGGCGAACCCTCCGGGAACGTTTCCTGCCGCGCTCACCCAGCCGGGAGCTCTTCTCCCTTTCCTCCAACTTCTCCACAAACTAGCGCCGCGAGCAGCCTCCCCACCCCCTTCCAGAAAGTCAAGGCTGCGCCTGCCGAACACCTCCCTCCAACTCCGGACGTTCGGACGCGGCCGCCGCCGCCGCCGAGGGCGACTCCGCACACCGGGCTCGCGGCTCCGGGACCAGAGCCGGAGAGTGCCCCCGCACCGGCCCCGGGCCCACCCAACAGAACAAAAAGAGTCGCGGCAGACGGAGGCTGCCTGGGTCGTCCCCGGCCGGGCCTCAGGCTCCCTCCCCGCCCCTCTCTCCGGACGGCGACCCCGAATCCCGCAAGGCCGCGGGCGGGCAGAGGGGCGCCGTCGCGCAAACTTACGCCCCCGGGCCGGCTGGGCGCCGCGAGGGGCGCGGAGCGGAGCCCACTGAGGAAAGGCCGCCGCCGAAATGCCCTCCGCCCAGCGGTCCCGAGTCCCCCAGGTCTCCCGCCCCTCGTCCCCGCGCCCGGTACGCCGCGCGAGCGTCCCCCGGTACCCGCCCAGGGCTGCTCACCGAGGCCGCTGAGACCCGCTCTCCGCCGCCGGTCACTGGCTCGGACTTCTGAAACCCAAAGGGAGGAGGGGAGCGCGCTCCCGAGGACCGCCCGCGCCGCGCGTCACCGCGCCGCCCCCGCCTTCCGCCCGCGCAGGCGCGCGGCGCCCGGTCAGGTGACCCGGTCCCCATGGCAACAGGGCGGGGGGCGGCTCTCACCTCCTGCCGCTCTAGCCCACCTGCTCTTCTCTCCCCACAGTTCCTGCACTTAGGCCCTGTGCCACCCGCCTACTGTTGTTCACCTGTGCACATGCTCACTTGGTTCCCATCACCTCCAACAGAGTCCTAAGAACCTGTCGTTCGGCGATTTCCTGGCCAGCCTTAGACTTCCACCACACTCACACGCTGTTAAACATTCCTCCCACTATCCCTTCTGGACTCCTGCCTTCTTGGCGCTACAACATTTCTCTTTGGTTTTTATTACTCTTTGTCTATCTGATCTAAGTTTGTTGGTTGTTGAAGGTTATGTGTCGTAGTGCACAAAAGTAATACCTGTATCCTAATCAAAAACTGAAAAACTATTAGGAACTGTCCTAAGAACATAAGTTCTGCTGCTGCTGCTAAGTCGCGTCAATCATGTCCGACTCTGTGCAACCCCATAGACGGCAGCCCACCAGGCTCCTCTGTCCCTGGGATTCTCCAGGCAAGAACACAGAAGTGGGTGGCCATTTCCTTCTCCAATGCATGAAAGTGAAAGGTGAAAGTGAAGTCGCTCAGTCGAGTCGACTCCTAGCGACCCCATGGACTGTAACCTACCAGGCTCCTCCATCCATGGGATTTCCCAGACAAGAGTACTGGAGTGCGGTGTCATTCAGTTCAGTTCAGTCGCTCAGTCGTGTCCGACTCTTTGCGACCCCATGAATTGCAGCACGCCAGGCCTCCCTGTCCATCACCAACACCCGGAGTTCACTCAGACTCATGTCTATCGAGTCAGTGATGCCATCCAGCCATCTCATCCTCTGTCGTCCCCTTCTCCTCCTGCCCCAATCCCTCCCAGCATCAGTCTTTTCCAATGAGTCAACTCTGCATGAGGTGGCCAAAGTACTGGAGTTTCAGCTTTAGCATCATTCCCTCCAAAGAAATCCCAGGGTTGATCTCCTTCAGAATGGACTGGTTGGATCTCCCTGCAGTCCAAGGGACTCAGAAGAGTCTTCTCCAATACCACAGTTCAAAAGCATCAATTCTTCGGCACTCAGTCTTCTTCACAGTCCAACTCTCACATCCAAGATATAATGGTCATCTGAGTTAAATTCACCCATTCCAGTCCATTTTAGTTCACTGATTCCTAGAATGTCGATGTTCACCCTTGCCATCTCTTGTTTGACCACTTCCAATTTGCCTTGATTCATGGACCTGACATTCCAGGTTCCTATGCAGTATTGCTCTTTACAGCATCGGATCTTGCTTCTATCACCAGTCACATGCACAACTGGGTATTGTTTTTGCTTTGGCTCCATCCCCTCATTCTTTCTGGAGTTATTTCTCAACTGATCTCCAGTAGCATATTGGGCACCTAATGACCTGGGGAGTTCCTCTTTTGATATCCTATCATTTTGCCTTTTCGTACTATTCATGGGGTTCTCAAGGCAAGAATACTGAAGTGGCTTGCCATTCCCTTCGGTAATTATATGTGACTGTCCCAGTAAGAGATCTCCTTTTGGCCAATATGTGGTTAGCAATGAGGGCAAAATGGAAGGGGTTATAGAGAATTTTAGAGAATGTAGAATTCTGCCCTGAGGATTTCTGGATCACACTTCTTTCTTTAAGACCAACACCAGTCCAGCCTGATTGCTACAATCTCCAGGTGTCACCAAGGTAAAATGTGAGCCTAGAGGATTCAACTTAATTCTGGATCAGCTGTCTAGATTACATTCTTGAATTGACAGGACCCCAATCATAAAGATATTGACTACTGAGTTGACTACATTGTCAACCAGGCCTGTTCCAGTATCCAATGTAGGTAAACTTGTGGACCATAAAGGCTTTCTCTATGTATAACATACACTTTCATCCCTCTTGCATCTGACCATTCCAAATTAAAGAGGTGGGTCTGAGGTGAATTTTCTAAGATAATATTAGTTTTCCTGTAATGAGAAATTTTTGTGGTATTAATAGTATAGGACAGTAAAAACTTTGGCACTGGGAAAAGTAATATCACAAAAATTTAAAGAAATGGGAAGATTTCTTCTCAGTAATAATCTATCTTTTCACAGCAGCCCCCTGGAACCTTCTTAATGAACAAAAAGGCCCTGTTGATTCCACCACCTATCCCAGTGATATGTGTGGTCAGGGGCCCATCTAGATTCTAACCCCAGTCCCTGGAGGGGAGTAGTGGGGACAGAAGTGTGGGCTGATGGTATGGAAAGGGAAACACAACAATCACCAGGCAATAGCTGCCCTGTCTTCATCCTCTTTCTCTATAACCATCAACATGACCTTAGAGCCTTACCCTGCCCTCCCCCACTCCCAATTTCACTGTCTTAGCTAAAATTCTGGGCTTCTCTGGTGGCTCAGATGGTAAAAAAAAAAAAAAATCTGCCTTCAGTATGGGACATCTGGGTTTGAAAGATCCTCTGGAGTAGGACATGGCAACCCACTCTGGTATCCTTGCCTGGAAAATCCCCATGAACAGAGGAGCCTGACAGTCTACAGTTCATGGGGTCACAAAGAGTCAGACACAACTGATCAACTAAGCACAGCATACAACACATAATACAAATGAACTTTTTTACAAAGCAGAAATAAATTCACAGATGTAGAAAGCAAACTTATGGTTACTAGAGTATAAAAAGGGGAACAACTTGGGAGATTGGGATTGACGTATGTATACTTCTATATATAAAAAGCTGCCACTACTAAATTGCTTCAGTCATGTCTGACTCTTTGCGACCCCATGGATTATAGCCCACCATGCTCCTCTGTCCATGGAATTCTCCAGGAAAACGAATACTGGAGTGAGTTTCCATTTCCTCTCAGGGTATCTTAACCAAGGGATTGAACCCAGGTCCTTCAGCTACTGGGTGAAGGTGGCTTCTTTACTGCTCAGTCACCAGGCAAGCCCTTATACAAAATTGGTAAATGATAAGAACCTACTGTATAGCACAGAGAACTCAACTCCACTCTGTAATGGTCTATAAGGTGAAATAATTTTGGTTATATATAAATGTATGGACTTCCCTGGTGCCTCAGATGGTAAAGCATCTGTCTACAATGTGGGAGACCTGGGTTCGATCCCTGGGTCGGGAAGATCCCCTGGAGAAGGAAATGGCAATCCACTCCATTACTATGCCTGGAAAATCCCATGGACAGAGGAGCCTGGTAGGCTACAGTGCATGGGCTCGCAAAGAGTTGGATACGACTGAGCGACTGCATTGCAGGTGGCTTCTTTACTGCTCAATCACCAGGGAAGCCCATATAAAGATAGGTAAATGATAAGAACCTACTGTATAGCATGGAGAACTCTACTCAGAACTCTGTAATGGTCTACAAGGGGAAATAAATTTGGTTATACATATATGTATATGTATATATATAACTGAGTATCAGTTCAGTTCAGTTCAGTTGCTCAGTCGTGTCCGACTCTTTGTGACCCCATGAATCGCAGCACGCCAGGCCTCCCTGTCCATCACCATCTCCTGGAGTTCATTCAGACTCACGTCCATCGAGTCCGTGAAGCCATCCAGCCATCTCATCCTCGGTCATCCCCTTCTCCTGCCCCCAATCCCTCCCAGCATCAGAGTCTTTTCCAATGAGTCAACTCTTCTCATGAGGTGGCCAAAGTACTGGAGTTTCAGCTTTAGCATCATTCCTTCCAAAGAAATCCCAGGGTTGATCTCCTTCAGAATGGACTGGTTGGATCTCCCTGCAGTCCAAGGGACTCTCAAGAGTCTTCTCCAACACCACAGTTCAAAAGCATCAATTCTGTGGCGCTCAGCCTTCTTCACAGTCCAACTCTCACATCCATACATGACCACAGGAAAAACCATAGCCTTGACTAGACGGACCTTAGTTGGCAAAGTAATGTCTCTGCTTTTGAAAGTGCTATCTAGGTTGGACATAACTTTTCTTCCAAGGAGTAGGCATCTTCTAATTTCATGGCTGCAGTCACCATCTGCAGTGATTTTGGAGCCCAAGAAAATAAAGTCTGACACTGTTTCCACTGTTTCCCCATCTATTTCCCATGAAGTGATGGGACCAGATGCCATGATCTTCGTTTTCTGAATGTTGAGCTTTAAGCCAACTTTTTCACTCTCCTCTTTCACTTTCATCAAGA
>SJYT01018594.1:418546-485432 GCA_006410635.1 Cephalophus harveyi
CTTGTGTTTCTTCCAGTCCAGCGTTTCTCATGATGTACTCTGCATAGAAGTTAAATAAGCAGGGTGACAATATACAGCCTTGACGTACTCCTTTTCCTATTTGGAACCAGTCTGTTGTTCCATGTCCAGTTCTAACTGCTGCTTCCTGACCTGCATACAGATTTCTCAAGAGGCAGGTCAGGTGGTCTAGTATTCCCATCTCTTTCAGAATTTTCCACAGTTTATTGTGATCCACATATTCAAAGGCTTTGGCATAGTCAATAAAGCAGAAATAGATGTTTTTCTGGAACTCTCTTGCTTTTTCCATGATCCAGCAGATGTTGTCAATTTGATCTCTGGTTCCTCTGCTTTTTCTAAAACCAGCTTGAACATCAGGAAGTTCACGGGTTACGTATTGCTGCGGTAGTCTTAATTTGGTGCTTATGTCAAAAGTAGATACACCATCTTCTTTAGGGGGCAAAGACACTGAGGCACATTTTACCTACGTTTTCCATACTTACCATGGAGTAGCAGTACTTGAAAAAAGAGCATTAACTTAGAAGCATTTTATTTCTAGCTAAATTATTTAGTGCAATGATAATTTAACCTATGGTTAAATAAAAATCTGAGCATAAAAGAGATGACAATAAGATGAAAACTTAAGACTTCAGAGAGTAATAGACATGTAAAAACAACTACAACGGGAAGAAAGAAAGAAAATTGCTTTTGTTCACAGGTGACATAGTTACTTAGAAACTCCCAAAGAACTGACCCCCCCACACAAAAATAACCTAAAACTAATAATCAATTAGAGCAGGGTTGCAGGATTCAAGGTTAACATATAAGAGCCAATTGTTTTCCTATATCACAGCAATAAACAACTGGAATTTGAAATTAAAGACACCATATCACTCAGCACAAAGAATGAAACAATACTTAGATATAACTAACAAAATATGTAAAAAATCCGTATGGAAAAAGCTAAAATTCTAATGAAATGAATCAAAGAAGATACAAATAAATGGAAAGAAAGTCTGTATTCATGAATAGGAAGAATCCCTATTGTCAAGACATCAGTTTTCCCCAACTGGATAGATTTGACAAAATCTCAGTCAAAATCCCAACAAGGTATTTTTTGAACGTCAAGAAAATGATCTAGAAGTTTCTTTGGGAAGGCATAATTCTCAGAAGAGCCAACCCAAATGGAAGAACAACAAAGTCACAGGCTTGTGTGTGCCAACATCAAAATGTATTATAAAGCTACACTAATCATATGGTCAGGTATGGATGTGAGAGGTGGACCATAAAGAAGGCTGAGCACTGATTAATTGATGCTTTAATATTGCGGTGCTGGAGAAGACTCTTGAGAGTCCCTTGGACAACAAGGAGATCAAACTAGTCAATCCTAAAGGAAATCAACCCCGAATATTCACCGAAAGGACTGATGCTGAAGCGCTAATACTTTCTCCATCTGATGTAAAGAGATGACTCACTGGAAAAGTCCCTGATGCTGGGAAAGATTGAGGGCAGGAGAAGAAGGGGACGACAGAGGAAGAGATGGTTAGATGGCATCACTGACTCTGTGGTCATGAATTTGAGCAAACTCCGGGAGATCATGAAGGACAGAGAAGCCTGGCATGCTGCCATCCACGGTGTCACAAAAAGTTGGACTCGACTTAGCAACTGAACAACAACAACACTAATCAAGGCAGTGACTTCCCTGGTGGCTCAGAGGGTAAAGCGTCTGCCTACAGTGCGGGAGACCTGGATGCAATCCCTGGGTCGGGAAGATCCCCTGGAGAAGGAAATGGCAACCCACTCCAGTACTCTTGCCTGGAAAATCCCATGGAGAGAGGAGCCTGGTAGGCTACAGTCCATGGGATCGAAAAGAGTCAGACACGACTGAGTGACTTCACTCACTCACTCNCAATGCGGGAGACCTGGATGCAATCCCTGGGTCGGGAAGATCCCCTGGAGAAGGAAATGGCAACCCACTCCAGTACTCTTGCCTGGAAAATCCCTTGGAGAGAGGAGCCTGGTAGGCTACAGTCCATGGGATCGAAAAGAGTCAGACACGACTGAGTGACTTCACTCACTCACTCACTCAAGGCAGTATGCTGCTGCTAAGTTGCTTCAGTTGTGCCCGACTCTCTGCGACCCCACAGAAGGCAGCCCACTGGGCTCTGCCATCCCTGGGATTCTCCAGTCAAGAACACTGGAGTGGGTTGCCATTTCCTCTCCAATGCATGAAAGTGAAAAGTGAAAGTGAAGTCGCTCAGTCATGTCTGACTCAGCGACGCCATGGACTGCAGCCTACCAGGCTCCTCCGTCCATGGGAGTTTCCAGGCAAGAGTGCTGGAGTGGGGTGCCATTGCCTTCTCCATCAAGGCAGTATGGTAACAGCAAAAGACTAAAACTGTAGATCAATGGAACAGAATACAGAACCCAGAAACAGACTCACACAAGTACATTCAATGGATCTTTAACAAAGGAGCAAAGGTATTCAACAGACAAAGGGTAGTCTTTTCAACAGATGGTGCTGGGGCAACTGGACCTCCACATACAAAAAATTAATCTAGATGAGACTTTACACCATTCACAAAAATTAACTTGAAATAGACCATAGATCTACATTTATAACTCAAAACAATAAAACTTCTGTAAGGTAACAGAAAATCTAGGTGACCTTTGGTTTGGTCATAAATTTTTAGATACAACAGCAAAAGCACAATCCATGACAAAACAAATTAATAAGTTAGACTTCATTAAAACTTAAAAATTCTTCTTTGTGATAGACACTGTTTAGAGAATTAAAAGACACCAACGCTATGCTATCCCATGGACTGTAGCCTGCCAGGCTCCTCTGTCCATGGAATTCTCCAGATAAGAATACTGGGGTGGGTTGCCATTTCCTTCTCCAGGGAATCTTCTTGACCCAGGGATTGAACCCAGGTCTTCTGCATTGCAGACAGATTCTTTACCATCTGAATCACCACGGAAGCTCTTATAGAGAATGAAAAGACAAACCACAAACAGAGAAGAAATTTGCAAATTAAAAATCTGATTACACATCTAATCAAAGACTTGCACCTAAAATATTTAAAGAATACCTAAACTTCAACAATAAGAGCCCAGTTTAAAACTGGGCAAAAGAGCTGAACAGACACTTCACCGTAGATGACACACAGATAGCAACTGAGTGTATGAAAAGAGGGTCCACAGCATGACATTAGGGAATTGCAAATTAAAGCAAGACTTTGAAATACACTACTGCACACTTTTTTAGAATGGCTACAATCCACAACACTGACAACACCAAATCCCAAGGAGGATGTGAAGCAACAGGAACTCTCATCAATTGCTGATGGAAATGAAAAATGGTACAACCACTTTGGAAGGCAATTTGGAAGTTCTCACAAAGTTCAACATATTCTCAACATATCAGCCAATTATCATGCTCGTGGATATTTGCTGAAATGAGCTTAAGATCATGCAAAACTCGGCACAGGAATATTCATAGCAGCTTTATTCATAATCGTCCAAAATTAGAAGCACATGTGATAACCTTCAATAGGTAAAGGAATACATAAACCATGCTACATCCATAAATGAAATCTTATTCAGCAATAAAATGAAAATGAACTACCAAGCCATGGAGAACAGGGAGGAATCTTAAATGCATGTTGCCATTTCCTTCTCCAGGGGATCTTCCTGATCCAGGGATCAAACCCAGGTCTCCTGCATTGGCAGGCAGGTTCTTTACCTCTGAGCCACCTGGGAAGCACTTAAATGCACATTGTATGTGCAAGAAGATAGTCTAAAATGGTTACATCCTATATGATTCCAACTATATGATGTTGTGGAAAAAACTAAAATGATAAAGGCAGTAAAAATATCAGCAATTGCCAGTGGTTTGGAAAATAAGGAGAAGGATGAGGTATGTGAAGCAGAGAGAAATTTTTTTTAGGATAATGAAGCTATTCTGTATGCTACGGTAATGGTAGATCTATGACATTCTGGACAGCAGGTAGTATAATTATGTATGTATATATATTAAGTCTTCATTCCCAGTTCTGTGAGTGGAGCATTAAGAACCCTTGGAGTTTCATGCGTGACCAATGTGTCCTTGTTATGCCAATAAGGTGGCTCCTGATTGGAGCAGGGTTCCGGTGAAAAGGGGCCCTAGAAAACTTCATGATGGAAGCTGATCACCAGAAAGATCAAGCCTGAGATTAGAGGGTTGGTGCTTTCAGCACCACTGCCCAACCTTTGGCAAGGGGAGAGTGCTGAAGAGTGAGTTCATCTATGGGCCAGTAATGTTATCCATCGTACCTAGGTAACGAAACCCCAAATAAAATATCTAAAACCAGGGCTTGATGGAGATTCCTGGTTAGTGAACATATCAAAGTACCAGGAAAGTGAAGCACCTCCAAGTCTACAGCTAGAGCCTCCTGCCTTGGGACTCTTCCAGACCTTGCTCTATGTATCTCTCTACCTGGCAATTTATTTGTGTACTTTATAATAAAACCACAATCCAAAGTACAGTGCTTCTGGTGACTAGTAGCTAAGTACCAAACTTGAAGGTGCACTGTGGGAATCTGTGTAACCAGTTGGACAGAAGTGCCGACCTCCTGAGGATGCCATTTGGGCTCTTGTGTGATGTTAAGCAGTCTTGTTGGAGATCTTGTCCTTTGACTTGTAGGCTCTAACAATAACTCTGGGTAGTTAGTGTGAGGTTGAATGAAACCACAGGACACCCAGTTGGTGTCAAATAATTGTTGATGGAATGGAACTCGCTGTACAATGGCCAAGAACCCTGATGTGTAGTGATGTATCAGTATTGGCCCATCATTTGTGACAGATGTACAATACTAATACTCAGTTCAGTTCAGTTCAGTTGCATCCAACTCTTTGTTGGATGGATCCCATGGACTACAGCATGCCAGGCTTCCCTGTCCATCACCAGTTCCTAGAGCTTATGCAAACTCATGTCCATTGAGTCAGTGATGCCATCCAACCATCTCATCCTCTGTGTCCCCTTCTCCTCCCGCCTTCAGTCTTTCCCAGCATCAGGGTCTTTTCCAATGAGTCAGTTTTTCTCATCAGGTGGCCAAAGTATTGGAGTTTCACTTTCAGCATTCACTTCCAGTGAATATTCAGGACTGATTTCCTTTAGGACGGACTGGCTGGATCTCCTTGCAGTCCAAGGGACTCTCAAGAGTCTTCTCCAACACCACAGTTCAAAAGTATCAATTCTTCAGTGCTCAGCTTTCTTTATAGTCCAACTCTAACATCCCTACATGACTACAGGAAAAACCAAAGCTTTGACTAGAGGCCTTTGTCGACAAAATTCTGTCTCTGCTTTTTAATATGCTGTCTAGGTTGGTCATAGCTTTTCTTCCAAGGAGCAAGCGTCTTTTAATTTCATGGCTGCAGTCACCACTAATTCTATAGGTTAGGAAGAGGGTAAATTGTGGTTAGGGAGATGAAGTACCTGAAAACAATCTGTGCTATTTGCTCAATTTTTCTGCAAACCTAAAACTGTTGTAAAAAATTAATTTAAAATATAATAATTACACAAATAGAATGGTGATGAGTGTTTAAGAAAAAGCTCAAGGGTTTATACAGAATGATAAACAACAAGGTCCTACTGTATAGGATAGGGAAGTATATTCAATATCCTGTGATAAAGGCAAAGAATATGAAAAATATATTTATGTACAACTGAATCACTTTGCTCAGCTTTCTTTATAGTCCAACTCTCACATCCATCCATGACTACTGGAAAAACCACAGCTTTGACTA
Source organism: Cephalophus harveyi (assembly GCA_006410635.1). NCBI lineage: Eukaryota > Metazoa > Chordata > Mammalia > Artiodactyla > Bovidae > Cephalophus > Cephalophus harveyi. The sequence goes on from SJYT01018594.1 coordinate 424,331, forward strand.
GACGAACCTTTGTTGGCAAAGTAATGTCTCTGCTTTTTAGTATGCTGTCTAGGTTGGTCATAGTTTTTCTTCCGAGGAGCAAACATCTTTTAATTTCATGGCTGCAGTCACCATTGGCAGTGATTTTGGAGCCCCCCAAAATAAAGTCTCTCACTGTTCCCATTGTTTCTTCATCTATTTGCCATGAAGTGATGGGACTGCATCCCATGATCTTAGTTTTTTGAATGTTGAGTTTTAAGCCAACTTTTTCTTCTCCTCTCTCACTTTTATCAAGAGGCTCTTTTATTCCTCTTCACTTTCTGCCATAAGGGTGGTATCATCTGCATATCTGAGGTTATTGGGTGTTTCTCCTGGCAATCTTGATTCCAGCTTGTGCTTCATCCAGCCTGGTATTTTGCATGATGTACTCTGCATATAAGTTAAATAAACAGGGTGACAATGTACAGCCTTGACATACTCCTTTCTCGATTTGGAACCAGCCAAAGAATTGATGCTTTTAAACTGTGGTGTTGGAGAAGACTCTTGAGAGTCCCTTGGACTGCAAGGAGATCAAACCAGTCCATCCTAAAGGAAATCAGTCCTGAATATTCATTGGAAGGACTGATGATGAAGCTGAAACTCCAATACTTTGGCCACCTGATGAGAAAAACTGACTCATTGGAAAAGACCCTGATGCTGGGAAAGATTGAAAGAAGGAGAAGGGGATGAGGATGAGATGGTTGGATGGCATCACCGACTTGATGGACATGAGTTTGAGTAAGCTCAGGGAGTTGGTGATGGACAGGGAGGCCTGGCGTGTTGCAGTCCATGGGGTCACAAAGAGTCAGACATGACTGAGCGACTGAACTGAACTGAACTGAATCACTTTGCTGTAGGTTCGAAATTAATGCATTATTGTAAATCATCTATACATCAATAAATTTTGAAAAGAAAAAGGTCAAGGAAAGATATTATAAGGGAATGAAAATTAGTCTTTAGAGTTCAAAGAAGCCATCTTTGAAGATGTGTCTTAAGCTGAAGAGTAAGAGTATGCCAAGTGACAAATGGAGGGAGTGTTTCAGGCAAAGAGAAGATCAATCAGAAAAGCACTTTGGTTAAAATGAAGCTTGATGCATTTCAGGAGCTGAAAGGCCATTTTGGCCATCACACAACAGGAAGAGAAGGATGGCTTATGAGGAAGCTGGAGAAGGAAGTAGGGATGTTCAGAAGCTCCTGAAAAAGAGGTGATTAGATTTGCATTTAAATGATTTTGTTGTTGTTGTTTGTTGTTGTTCTTCAGATGTTCAGTCGTGTCCATGTCAGACTCTTTGAAACCCCATGGATTTCATCACACCATGCCTCCCTGTCCTTCATTATCTCCTGGAGTTTGCTAAAATTCATGTCTAATGAGTCGGTTATGCCATCTAACCATCCCGTCCTCTGTCATCTCCTTCTCCAGCCTTCAGTCTTTCCCAGCATCAGGGTCTTTGGTCTTTTAAATGACTACTACTCTGCTTACTGCTTGAGGATGGACCGGATGTGTGGATAAGTCTGGAATGTGCAGAGTCACACTAGGACACTATTGCAGTAGTCCTGATGTCAACTACAGAAGAGATGGAGAAAATCAGAAAAATCCCAAAAAATGTTAGGATAAAGAAAATCAGGAAGGCTTAGTTGTTGGTGGGATGAGCAAATGTGTGCTGAGGTGGCACAGTAAGATGAGCTGACTCAGAAGGTGGGAAGATGGGAGGACTGTTTTTGCCTTTATTAAAGTTGAAAAAGTTGGCTTAGAGCTCAACATTCAGAAAACGAAGATCATGGCATCTGGTCCCATCACTTCATGGGAAATAGATGGGGAAACAGTGTCAGACTTTATTTTTTGGGGCTCCAAAATCACTGCAGATGGTGACTGCAGCCATGAAATTAGAAGACGCTTGCTCCTTGGAAGAAAAGTTATGTCCAACCTAGATAGCATTTTCAAAAGCAGAGACATTACTTTGCCGACTAAGGTCCGTCTAGTCAAGGCTATGGTTTTTCCTGTGGTCATGTATGGATGTGAGAGTAGACAGAGGATGAGATGGCTGGATGGCATCACTGACTCGATGGATGTGAGTCTGAGTGAACTCTGAGAGATGGTGATGAACAGGGAGGCCTGGCATGCTGCGATTCATGGGGTTGGAAAGAGTCGGACACGACTGAGTGACTGAACTGAACTGAACTGAACTGAAAGTTAAAGTGACATGAGCTCCCAGTGGTGGTAGGCTGAATAATGACCCCTCCCCAAAGATGCCCATGTCCTAACCCCCCACCTGTAAATATGTTACCTTCTAAGGTAAAGGGACTTTGCAGATTAGGTTAAGCATTTTGAGATAGGGAGATCTTTCTGTATTATCCACTTGGGTCTGTTGTAATCACAAGGGTCCTTTGGTGGGGTGAGGGGGTGGCTAGAGGATCAAAGTTGGCAGTAGAGGATGCACGGAAGAGAGTAAAGATTGAAACCATGTGGTTGTGGGTCAGAGGACTCATGTGAGTAGCCTCTAGACTCCAGAAAAGATAAAGAACACATTCTCCCCTGGAGGCTCCACAAGGAATCAGCCCTGTCAACATCTTATTACACAGATCTTGATGTGTCCACTACCTGAGTCTGGAGAAACTGAAGACCTGCTCTCTAGTGAATGAAGGGAGAGCGAATGGAAATCTATATACCAACTAGTGAAACCCCCAGGCCCCCTGTCCATCTGTCCATTGGCTTCAAGGACACCCACAGTCAGATTTGAAGCCATCCCTGCCCTTCAGTATGCAGTTGATTGAGAGATTCCTCTCAGGAGAAACTCAGGAGGAAAGACCTAAAAATACCCACAGTTGACCTAATCACTCTGTAATGTAGGCCCTCAGTTAACAAGCCCCATCTTTGTTTTGGGGCTTCCCTGATGGCTCAGTGGCAAAGAATCCACCTGCCAAGGCAGGAGACACGAGTCTGATCCCTGGGTTGGGAAAGTCCCCTGGAGGAGGGCATGGCAACCCACTCCAGTATTCTTGCCAGAAGAATTCCACAGAGGAGCCTGGCAGGCTACAGTCCATGGGGTTGCAAAGAGTTGGACACAACTTAGCAACTAAACCACCACCACCACCACTGGGTACCCAGAACAATTCATCATCAGAAAGACACCACAATGCAACATTTTGAAACGTTAAAGATAAGATCCTATAAATTCCCAGGAAGAAGAAACAGGTCATATACCCATGATTGAGAATCAGAAGAGACTGGACTTCTCAACAGAAATGCCTGAAGCTAGAAAGCAGTGGAACAATGCCTTCAAAATGATAAAGGAAAGTGATATCTAACTGGGCCAAACTAGATCATTCCTGTATGATAGAATGAAGACATTCTGGCACCAGCAAGAATCCACAAGCTTCTCTCCCAAGCTGCCTTTGTCAGGAAGTAAATGACAAATGTGCTGTGTGCTCAGTCACTCAGTTGTGTCCAACGCTTTGCGACCCCATGGGCTATAGCCCGCCAGGCTCCTCTGTCCATGGGGATTCTCCAGGCAAGAATACTGGAGTGGGTTGCCATGCCCTCCTCCAGGGATCTTCCCAACCCAGGGATCGAAACCAGGTCTCCAGCATTGCAGGCTGATTCTTTACCATCTGAGCCACCAGGGAAGCCCTGTAAATGACAAAGGAAATGCGCACTGTGCTGCACTGAATAGGAATACAAGAAGGAAGGAAAATAGGATGAGAAGGTTCCCATGACAAAGAGGCTTCAGCACTGCAGAGAGTCCCAAAGAGCTGACAGATGATGTTGACAGGAGACGCTGGGATGTGGGCTATGCAGTCCCAGAGAAAACTGGGTGACAGACACTCTAGGATGAGTGTCTCCACAAAAAGTCATAGTTAACTGTGGAGTTTCGCCTTGCTTTGTTTTCATATCTGTTTTTTTTTTTTTTTTTTTTTGCTGAGCCATGTGGCTTGCAGGATCTCAGTTCCCTGACCAAGGACTGAACCCATGCCTTCAGCAGTGAAAGCGTGGAGTCTTAGCCACTGGTCCTCACAAGGAATTCCTCAAAAAGTAGTAATTTGAACAGAGCGAAGAATTCTTGCTTCTCGGGGTGAGGAGGTGAAAATGATAAGAAATTAGAGTATAAATCACTGCAAAAGAAGTGAGGGAAATTAACCAAGAAATGTAATCACATCACTCTACATGATTTATCTTTGAATGATATTTATAAAAACATAGTAAGATCAAAATATCATTGGTTTAAGATTAAACCATGATCATACATTAGCTATAACATGAATGTATTGATAGCTATTTTCCAGAACATGTTATTTTTTTTTAGAACTTTCAGTTGTCTGATGTAAAAACAGATTCACAAATATGAGTATATGCTAAGAATTACTTTGGTAGGGTATGACTACCCAAAGATATTCAGTTCAGTTCAGTTCAGTCGCTCAGTCGTGTCCAATTCTTTGCAACCCCATAAATAGAAGCACGCCAGGCCTCCCTGTCCATCACCAACTCCCGGAGTTCACTCAAACTCATGTCCATCGAGTCAGTGATGCCATCCAGCCATCTCATCCTCTGTCGTCCCCTTCTCCTCCTGCCCCCAATCCCTCCCAACATCAGGGTCTTTTCCAGTGAGTCAACTCTTCACATGAGGTGGCCAAAGTATTGGAGTTTCAGCTTCAGCATCAGTCCTTCCAATGAACACCCAGGACTGATCTCCTTTATGGTCTGGTTGGATCTCCTTGCAGTCCAAGGGACTCTCAAGAGTCTTCTCCAACACCACAGTTCAAAAGCATCAATTCTTCGGCGCTCAGCTTTCTTCACAGTCCAACTCTCACATCCATACATGACCACCGGAAAAACCATAGCCTTGACTAGACGGACCTTTGTTGGCAAAGTAATGTCTCTGCTTTTTAATATTGTCTCCAAAACTGTCCTGGAACACTGTGTGGCCAATTGACTACTCTACCCAAAGATATTACTGTACATTAAAATCTCTTTAGTATTCCATGTACAGTGGAAACCTAAAGTACAGTGAGTGCTCTGACTTAAAAGGATGCCTCTTAGATATCTTTCTGGTTGATAATGTTGCTCATAGGAAGAAGTAAGGAAGCAAATAATTACTATGCATTTTTATTCAATTTTCAGCACTGAGAATTTTGTCTTTTTAAAGGTCCCTGAAATATGAATAGTTCTATCATAATTAGTATTGTTATTTCTAAAGATTTAACCTCACCCTGAAGACCAAAAATAGTCAAACCCTTGCAGGCCACTTGCTCTACTGAATTATGTAACTTCCTCTTCCTTTTAAAAATCCCAGCCACATGACAGACCAGACTGCCCTAAACTCGTGACATTAGCCTTCATTCCGGATACGCTTCCCTCTGCAGGGTTTTATATTCTATCAACAAGTTTATGAACAATGCTTTGTTGAGGAGTGAAACTGCCACTCAGCACACTCCCCAGCTGACTTTCTTGGGACAAATTTGTCTATATACCTTCTAGACGATCTCACTTTGAAAGGGAATATGTCCTTGCAAAAAAAAAAAAATGTAAATGATTATTTTGTCAACTTGATCACTTTTTAAATGCCTATGGGAGGCTTCATATATAAGAAGAACATTGAAAGAAATCATTTCGTTAAGCCTAAACATTGGTGAAATGTGAATAATTATTCCTTGGTAAATATTACTTTTCACATTTGCATTTAGTGAAAGTGGTTATCTGATAATAGAACATTCCTGTGTAAATGATGCTAAATTACCATTCCCCTAGGTGTTTACCATTTTTACAAAGCTATTTTTACAGTTCTTTCATCAGAGGTTCTTTTGTCCACAGTTAAGTGATTATCTGTAACAAAGATTCTATCAGTCACGAGCCACGTCTCTTAACATTTGATAAAAATATAGTTGGTTGACATGCCACTGAGTTAAATATAACTTGCAAATATAAGTTAAATTAACTTACAGTATGGCATTCAGCCCCCCTTTCAAAGGTGTATGTTGAGTTCTGCTTTCCTAAAAATTAAAACACATTTTACGATGTGGAGATTTCTCTCCTCCACAAAATAATTTGTGGGGCTGCTGAAAACCTTTAACACAAAGGTAAAATCACACGTGACTTTAAAAATAGGGAGTTTCAATTGTCCATTGGGTTATTTTCAAGGTTCTATTTTCTACCTTCTTTCACTGACCATGATGATATTATTAATTACAAGGCAAGAAATTTAAATGTATCTTACCCCCATTGATATAGGATTTTTATAACAGAAAATATTAAAAAGTGATCAATAATGCATAAAACTTAAAGAGATTTGAAAGAATCATCATGATGAAAGGTTGAAGCTCTTTGCACATCAGTGTTCAAAACTAGTATATGAACACTACCTACCATATTTTGTGGCCACTTCTATTCAGCTTAATTTTTAATAGTATCTGGAGTACTTAGGTACATCAGGTTGCATTAAGAACATGAAATCACTGAAGTCTCTGAATACACCCACATTCCACAGGAGATGTGCCACGTGGACATTTAGGTTGCCCTGGGTTCCATTGATCACTGGCTGTTTCTCTACCACACAGGACAGTACTTTTTCAGTTTGCTAAAAGATGTATTTGATTTTAACTGTGGAATTCTATTTGAGATTCCTCACCAAGCTGTGAATACACACACCCTTAGAAAGGATGCCAAATGCTCAGTTCCAAGTTTCACGTGGCCAAAAGTGTTCCAGATGATCCGAATCAACCCAATTAGCTGTGTTTATGTAGCCAGGAAAATGGATAACTTCTGAAGCCTGGTCCTATGGAAAATTACCAGAGTTTCTATCACTCCTTTAGCTTCCGGAGTGCGTGAATAATAGGCAATTGTATTCATCTGACCTTTGGACAGGCACCTTACTGTATTTTATAGAAGAGGCCTTTGCTTTTCTTCCCTGTGGTTTCTTCTGTGTTAATCATTACTTCCTAAGGGCTGGAGCGGTGCTTTAAATGGTCTTTGATGCCTGGCACAATGCCCAAGGGACAGAAAAGTATTATGGAATTCTAGAATGTACCGTATTTTCCTATTTCTAGAAGCCAAGTTGTTGTCCACATTTTAACAACTCAGAACTAAAGATTTCTATAATAATCAGTCTTGGTAGAATATTTCAGCTGTCAGGAGAAGAGGAAGTTGAGATAGTCTTCTTTGCAGGCTCAGTGTTCCTTTCAGCTCCCCAGCAACCTCCTGTAACAGAGGTCACCTAGCTGGTTTATTTGCACTCCAACAGTTACACTTTCATCTTAAGCTTGCATTCCTTGTTGTTACTGAAAACTGCCTTCAGAAAGTTATGCAATGAACTCAAAACCACGAGGGAGGAAGCAAATGGCTTGTGCAATGAAAGGCAAAATCACAAGGCCAGGGAGAGACAGAATTTCTGATCATTGCCCTGCCTGGTTTTCAGGAGTTCCCCTTTCCTCCCTGAGAACTAGCCTCTTCTCCAGAGACTGACCCTAAGCAGGCCACCCTTTCGGCCGGTGGAGTGAGGGGGAGGTGGGTACATGATTGTAGACCTAACATTTGTAAGAGAGGTAGATCAAATCAGCAGGGGACTCTGAGTTGTCAGACCTGACATAGGAAACTGGGAGAAAGAGGTGCTCTGCTGTTGTGTGTGTTTGTTCAGTCGTGTCCAACTCTTTAGGACCTCATGGACTGTAGCCCACCAGGTTTCTCTGTCCATGGCCCACCAGGTTTCTCTGTCCATGGGATACTCCAGGCAAAAATGCTGGAGTGGGTTGCCATTCCCTTCTCCAGGGGATCTTCCAGACCCAGGGACTGAACCTGAGTCTCCTGAATTGCAGGCAGATTCTTTACCACTGAGCCACCAGGGAAGCCCCTGTTGTTATCTGAAGCCAAAGGTCTGGATAAGGATACTGAGATGAGCAACATGAACGACTGGAATTTTACGCCCATAGGAAGGTACAATGATGAGGCTCTCCAACCAGGATTTTGGGAGGTCTAGCGGCCCTCTGTGCTTGGTTACCAGCACAAAAGCGGAAAGAATTTCATGTGCTTACTGTAGGTAAAAAAAATCTACCCCTGTTTCATCAACTACGCCAAACCCTTTGACTCTGTGGATCATAATAAACTGTGGAAAGCTCTTAAAGAGATGGGAATACCAGACCATCTTACCTGTCTCCTGAGAAACCTGTATGCGGGTCAAGAAGCAACAGAATCCCATATGGAATAACTGATTGGTTCAAGATTGAGAAAGAACAGCTGTCTGCTGTTATCTGTTTGTTTAATCTGTACGCTGAGCACATCATCAGAAATGCTGCACTGGATGAGTTACAAGCTAGAATCAAGATAGGCGGGAGAAACAACCACCTCAGATATGTGGATGATACCACGCCAATGGCAGAAAGGGAAGAGGAACTAAAGAGCCTCCTAATGAGGATGAAGAAAGAGAGTGAAAGAGCTGGCTTAAAACTGAATAGTAAAAAAACTAAGATCATGGCAAATAGAGGTGGAAAAGGTGGCAATAGTGACAGATTTCCTCTTTTTGACCTCTAAAATCACTGCAGATGGTGACTGCAGCCATGAAATCAAATGTTTGCTTCTTGACAGGAACGCTATGACAAAGCAGGACACTACTCTGCCAACAAAGGTCCATACAGTCAAGTCTTCCCAGTGGTCACGTATGGTTGTAAGAGTTGGACCGTAAAGAAGGCAGAGTGCCAAAGAATTGATGCCTTCAAACTATGGTGCTGGAGAAGACTTCTGAGAGTCCCTTGGACACCAAGGAGATCAAAGCAGTCAATCCTAAGGGAAATCAACCCTGAATACTCTTTGGAAGGACTGATGCTGAAGTTGAAACTCCAGTATTTTGGTCATCTGACGCAAACAGCAGACTCACTGGACAAGTCCCTGATGCTGGGAAAGACTGAGAGCAGAAGGAGAAGAGGGCATCCGAGGATGAGATGGGTAGATGGCATCACCAATTCAATGGACATGAACTTGGGCACACTCCGGGAGATGGTGAGGGACAGAGAGGCCTGGCATGCTGCAGCCCATGGGGTCTCAAAGAATCAGACATGACTGTGTGACTGAACAACAATAAGGGTGCAGGTAAATTATTTGAAGTTCAGGGTTGTTACTAGAACTCTTGAAAAGTAAGAGGATGACATCCTGTTTTCTTATTCTTTTATTATTAGTATCGTATTTTATTGAAGTATAGTTGCTTTACAATGTTGTGTTAGTTTGTAGAATTGCAAATCAAAACTACAGTAAGGCATCACTTCACACTGGTCAGAATGGCCATCATCGAAAAAAGCTATAAACAATAAATGCTGGAGAGAGTGTGGAGAAAATGGAACCCTCTTGCTGTTGTTCAGTTCAGTTCAGTTGGTGGGAATGTAAATTGATACAGTCACTATGGAGAGCAGTATGGAGGTTCCTTAAGAAAAAAAAACAAACAAAAAACACAAAAACCAGAGCCTACCATATGATCAAGCAGTACCACTCCTGGCCTTAAACCTGGAGAAAACGATAATTCAAAAAGACATATGCACCCCAATGTTCACTGCAGTGCTATTGATGATAGCCAAACAACCTAGATGCCCATCAGCAGAGGTATGGATAAAGAGGATGTGTTACATATACACAATGGAATATTACTCAGCTGTTTTCTTGTTCTTAAATACCACGAGCTGATGCAGGATAGGTGACCTGCTCTGCCTTGTGGGAGGTGCAAAAACTGCCTTGTTTCTTGTTTCTGAATCAAGTTAGAACTGGCTTTGCATGGTCTTATGGCTAATTCTTCCTCGTTTCCCCAACAGAGCTGCAACAGATCTACTGACGTCACGTTTCCACATGCATCATATCCTCTCCACCCCATTTCCCCTGGAACCTCCCTTCCTGAGCTCCATCTGACTAATCGGCTCCTCTGTCAGCCTGGGGACTCTCCATCCCCATCATCTGGTCCTCACCTGCTTGGTCTCCTGTACCCCCAACTCCTGTATCCCCTCAGGCTCCTCTTTGGAAGCCTGAGAAGCTTCCTGATAAGAAGAGCATGAAAGGAAAAACATTTAAAGCTTTCCATTTTTCAAGATTTTATTCTCAATAACAAAAGAAAATAAAATTATGCAAAGAGGCAGGTTGGAAAGCCAACCCTTACTGAAGCATTGGTGTTAAGATGTGAAAGAGGAGTGTATTTTTGCTTCTAGTTTGCCCTGATGCTATTCTTACTGTTTCCTTTAAACAACCAGCTCTTTATAAATTCATATATGCATTCACTTCAAGCTTTTCATTCTCCAAATGCATATAGTAAAAATAACAGGGCACATGGAATAAACAGGGTTGAGGCAGACCACACCACCCAACTTTGTAACAGGAGCAACAACAAAAACAATAAACATCTATTAAAAAGAAAATGCTCAGTCAACCTCCACTAGAGCCTGCCCTATGCAGCGTTCCCGCCCCTCCTTAGTAGTTTTTATTTTTGGCCATGCCAGTGCAGCACCCCTATCTCCAGGTCTCCTGAGAGTTTCACTTAGGCACCTGACCCCAAGTTGTAGCAACATGCTCGTCCCAGAGATAAGAGATATCTTATTTCCTTTGGATAAAAGCAGTTAGCTAACACAGATGTTACCAGTTACCCAATTACAGGTGAATTTTGGGTAAACTACGTGTGACACAGGAGGAGGGCATGGCAACCCACTCCAGTAGTCTTGCCTGGAGAATCCCCATGGACAGAGGAGCCTGGAGGGCTGCAGTCCATACGGTCGCAAAGAGTCAGACACGGCTGAACGACTAAGCACAGCATGCAGCATCAGGATCTTACTTACCCAATTGTTGCAGGAAGGGGGACCCCTTCCAGGTCCTGAAGCTGGGCTCTTGTCTAACACTCGGAAATGAATTGCCCGAGGAGACACATACGGTGACAAAGCAAGAGACTTTATTGGGAAAGGGCACCCGGGTGGAGAGCAGTAGGGTGAGGGAACCCAAGAGAACTGCTCTGCTGTGTGGCTCACAATGTCAGGTTTTATGGTGATGGAATTAGTTTCTGGGTGGTCTTTGGCCAATCATTCTAATTCAGAGTCTTTCCTGGTGGCACACGCATCACTCAGCCAAGATGGATGCTAGCGAGAGGGATTCTGGAAAGTGGACGGACACTCAGTGTCTCCTTTAGACCTTTCCCAAACTCTTTGGTTGGTGGTGGCTTATTAGTTCTGTATTCCTTATCAGGATCTCCTGTCACAAAACAACTCATGCAAATGGTTACTATGGTGCCTGGCCAGTGTGCTTCCCCTAACACAATCAGGGACCAAAGCTGTGCCTCCTGCCTTGGAAGCGTGGAGTCTTAACCACCCGAACACCAGGAAGTCCCCTTAGGCAGCCTTTGAACTTGGGGGCTTGCATTTTCCACTTTGAGATATAGAGGCATGTGTTTCCAAGAGACCAGTTTCTCAAAATCGGAAATCTGATCTAGGAGTCTTTATCTTTTTCCCCCCAACACAAAGGAAAATTCTTTTGCAACTTCCTTGTTTGTCTTCATGGTTTTACCAGGTAGCTTAATATTGGGAAATGTAGAGCAGTTCTTGAAGCCACTAACCCAGTCCTCGTTTTCACTAAAGAAAGGTACTGCAGTAGGATTTCTTTATATTATAAGGAATACTGTATACTGTATACTGCTATGGCTTGCTTTCTAACTGTGGAGAAAGTTTGCTCCTAATCTCTTGGAAATCCCATATCAGCATCATTACACTGACATCACTCCCACTTATCAACTGTGCATGGCCTAACTCCCATTCACGAAACACATGTGATGGCACAACGTTTTGTTCTTTGAAAGACTTTATGGAAAACACCACCCCTAAAAGCCTAAGACTGTTTTGCTTTTTTCATCCCTGTTTCCTCAATCCTCCATGTTTTTCTTCTTTGTTCTAACAAGCAAGAAAAAATAGGCTTGATTTAGTAGTATTGTGTTTAGCTGTAAAAAGAAATCTAAAATAAAGTGGCTTAAATAAGACAGACATAAATTTTTTCTCACATAAAAGAAATCCAGAATCCACAAACAACAAATGCTGGAGAGGGCGTGAGGAGAGGAGAACCCTCCTGCACTGTTGGTGGAAATGTAAATTGGTACAGCCACTATGGAGAACAGTATAGAGGCTCCTTAAAAAAACAACAACAACAACAACAACTAAAAATAGAGCTACCATATAACCCTGCAATCCCACTCCTGGGCATATATCCAGAGAAAAACATGGCCTGAAAAGATACACGCACCTCAATGTTCATTGCAGACTGTTTACAGTAGCCAAGACATGGAAGCAACCTGAACGTCTATCAACAGAGGAATGGATAAAGAAGATGCGGTGCATATATACAATGGAATGTTACTCAGTCATTAAAAAGAAGGAAATCATGCCACTTGCAACAACATGGATGGACCTGGAGAACGTCACACTGACTGAAATAAGTCAGACAGAGAAGGAGAAACATCATATGACATCCCTTATATGTGGAATCTAAAAAGAAATGATACAAATGAACTTACAAAACAGAAAGAGACTCACAGACTTTAGAAAATGAACTTATGGTTGCCAGGGGGAAGGGGTAGTTAGGTCTANGTAAGTCAGACAGAGAAGGAGAAATATCATATGACATCCCTTATATGTGGAATCTAAAAAGAAATGATACAAATGAACTTACAAAACAGAAAGAGACTCACAGACTTTAGAAAATGAACTTATGGTTGCCAGGGGGAAGGGGTAGTTAGGTCTAACTATCAATAGATAGTTATGGATAGAAGGGATAGCTGGGTAGGTTGTATACACACTCCCATATTTAAAATGGATAACCAACAAAGACCCACTGTATAGCACATGAAACTCTGCCCAGTGTTATACGCCAGCCTGGATGGGAGGGAGGTTGGGGCAAGAATGGATACATACATATATATGGCTGAGTCCCTTCACTGTTCACCTGAAACTACCACAACATTGTTAATTTGCTTTACCCCAATACAAAATGTTTTTGCTGTTAAAAAATAAATTAAAAAAAAAAAAGAAATTCAGAAGAGTGTCTCATAACATAAAATTCCTACTGCACTCTAGCCATCACATCCTGATCCCAGACAGCAAGAAGAGGAACAGCCTATGCACCAAAAAACTCCCCTTTTTTTAAAATGAAGTGTTGGGGAGGGGGATATTCCCCCTCTTTCCCTTTCAAGTTCTTGTGACTTGAGCTTGGCACAATAATAGCATTGGCACAAGACAGATTAATGGGAGAAAAAGAAAGATATTTTAATCATCTGCACAGAGGCCTCCTAGAAATAGGACCTAAGAAGTCATCAAAGCAGGCAGCTTTTATACTTTTTAGACAAAGAAACAAATCTGTGAAGAGTTTACAGGACAAAGAAACTTGATTCGGGGTGCCCAATTTGTGAAGACTGTAAACCTGGTCTAGGCTTCGGGTAGTGAATTGAAGAAGTAAAGAGGTTTGTTCACATAGGCTTCTTGGCCCCAACTTCCCAGTCTCTGGTGACAAGGGTATCCTTCGATCTCCAGATATAGGGAGAGGATCTTTCACAGGAGAGATCTATTTCTTGCTTTTGGGGAGACAGAAGGGAGGGTCAGAGTGTTCCTCTTGTGTTGCCCATTTCTTAAATAATTTTAATTCAAAATGGTCAGTATGCCATTGAGGCACATTTACCCAGCAGAGACCTTCTGAGAAGCTTCAGAGATCACTTAAATTGTATCTCATCGGCTACATCTAGTTGAAGAAGGGTCTAAGAAATAGCATCCTTTAGCTATGCACAATTCCTGGGGTTTCAATATTAACGAAGAAGGAAGAACGCATACTGACAGGCAATTAGCATTCTTTACAGTACTATTTCAAAATATTTAAAATGTATTGAGAATTTTTAGTACTTCAGAAACTGTCAAAGGTAAGTAAAACTTGATTTCTGTCAGTAGAGATAGTAAAAATGATGTGTAAGTTTAGTGATATAAATTGACAGTAAGTCACAGGACAAGGATTCAAGCCCAAATACGGGTACACCACCAAAAGCCATATTTGTTTAACTTTTGGCTCAGATGGTAAAAAATCTGTGAGGTCACAAAGAGTCAGACTGAACAACCACACACACAGACATTGCCACTTGCTTTACAGTCACAGCCAGGGATATAAAAGTCATCTTGAAGAAGCAGATTTTTCTTACACAAGGAGGAGGAAGAACCAGTTCTGGTTAAGGTAGTCAGATTTCTTGGAAGAGAGGACTCTATAGTTTAGTCCTCTAAGATTTGAAGTTATGGAGATCTTCCAGAATCAAAAAGGATGATCTAGATAAAATTTCAGGGCATTTTTTTAAAATGAAGTGTTGGGGAGGGGGATATTCCCCCTCTTTCCCTTTCAAGTTCTTGTGGCTTGAGCTTGGCACAATAATAGCATTGGCACAAGACAGATTAATGGGAGAAAAAGAAAGATATTTTAATCATCTGCACAGAGGCCTCCTAGAAATAGGACCTAAGAAGTCATCAAAGCAGGCAGCTTTTATACTTTTTAGACAAAGAAACAAATCTGTGAAGAGTTTACAGGACAAAGAAACTTGATTCGGGGTGCCCAATTTGTGAAGACTGTAAACCTGGTCTAGGCTTCGGGTAGTGAATTGAAGAAGTAAAGAGGTTTGTTCACATAGGCTTCTTGGCCCCAACTTCCCAGTCTCTGGTGACAAGGGTATCCTTCGATCTCCAGATATAGGGAGAGGATCTTTCACAGGAGAGATCTATTTCTTGCTTTTGGGGAGACAGAAGGGAGGGTCAGAGTGTTCCTCTTGTGTTGCCCATTTCTTAAATAATTTTAATTCAAAATGGTCAGTATGCCATTGAGGCACATTTACCCAGCAGAGACCTTCTGAGAAGCTTCAGAGATCACTTAAATTGTATCTCATCGGCTACATCTAGTTGAAGAAGGGTCTAAGAAATAGCATCCTTTAGCTATGCACAATTCCTGGGGTTTCAATATTAACGAAGAAGGAAGAACGCATACTGACAGGCAATTAGCATTCTTTACAGTACTATTTCAAAATATTTAAAATGTATTGAGAATTTTTAGTACTTCAGAAACTGTCAAAGGTAAGTAAAACTTGATTTCTGTCAGTAGAGATAGTAAAAATGATGTGTAAGTTTAGTGATATAAATTGACAGTAAGTCACAGGACAAGGATTCAAGCCCAAATACGGGTACACCACCAAAAGCCATATTTGTTTAACTTTTGGCTCAGATGGTAAAAAATCTGTGAGGTCACAAAGAGTCAGACTGAACAACCACACACACAGACATTGCCACTTGCTTTACAGTCACAGCCAGGGATATAAAAGTCATCTTGAAGAAGCAGATTTTTCTTACACAAGGAGGAGGAAGAACCAGTTCTGGTTAAGGTAGTCAGATTTCTTGGAAGAGAGGACTCTATAGTTTAGTCCTCTAAGATTTGAAGTTATGGAGATCTTCCAGAATCAAAAAGGATGATCTAGATAAAATTTCAGGGCCAGCTATGTAAAATGGGGCTACCTAAATAGTTAGGGCTTCCCTGGTGGCTCAGACAGTAAAGAATCTGCCTGTAATGCAAAAGACCCAGATTCGATTCTTGGGTTGGGAAGATCCTGTGGAGGCAGGCATGGCAACCCACTTCAGCATTTTTGCTTAGAGAATTCCATGGACAGAGGAGCCTGGTGGGCTATAGTCTATGGGGTTGCAAGGAGTCGGGCATGACTGAGCGACTAACACACACAAAGAGAGTCACTATAAAGTTAGAGCGAGGACCCGCTGGGATACAGAGTCAGAGAGAGACGCGAAGGGACAGTGTATCTGGGGCTGGTGAGGTTTGAGTCCTGAGACTGAATTCACCCAGTCTCCAGCCAACCACTTGTGCTTGGGAAGAACTCAAACATCTGAAAGAGCATGTTGCTTGTAGATGTAAGAGCTGGGGTGCAGAACTGTAGTATCATAATCCTAGAGATGTCCTTCCCCTGAGAGCCACAGCCAAGAGTCTCGAGGGGAGCACCTGGAACAGAGGCGTGAGGCATAGAGCCATGCCCTCCTCCTGGCTCGCAGGCGCGGTTCCATCAGGGTAGAGGACCCTTTTTCTCCTTGCTGTGTTTCTGCCATGTTTCTGAACAATATATATTTCACTTTTCACCAGCCTCCATTCCACTCCTGGACCATTTTGCCTTCCCAGAAGCCAACAAAACACAACCGCATTGTGCCACAGAAGTGCAAACTTCCTCCCCACCCCCGACCTGCAAGGTGACTGGCGCGGGTCCCTTCTCTTGAGTCTGGGCAGGGAAGGAGGAAGCAGACCTAGAGAACTTTGGCCGGCTTGGCTGGGACGGCCCTTCACTGAAGATAGCTTGGAGAAGAGGAAACCCACACCTGACGGTCACTATTGCTGGGGAAAGACACCACCTGCCTTTGTTCCCCCACTACTGCTATAGCAAAGTAGAACAACCTTAGTGACTGTTGTTGTTACTGTTCAGGCACTAAATTGTGTCTGACTGAGACCCCATAGACTGTAGCCCACCAGGCTCCTCTGTCCACGGGATTCTCCAGGCAAGAATACTGGAGTGGGTTGCCATTTCCTCTTCCAGGGAATCTTCCCAACCCCAGGATCAAACCCATGTCTCCTGCATTGGCAGGCGGATTCTTTATCGCTGAGCCAGGGGAGCCCTTAGTGACTTACCCAGCACAAATATATATATCATCTTGCTGTTCTGGAGATCAGCAGTCACAAGTGGGTTTTATTGGCTGAAGTCAAGGTGTTGGCAAAGTTGTGGCCCTCCTAGAGGTCCTAGGGGTGAGTTCATTTCCTCCTCTTGGCCCAGGGACCCTTCATCTCCAAAGTGCATCCCTCCAAACTCTGCATCCAGGACCACATCTACTTTCCCCTCCTCTCTTACAAGGACTCGGGGATTACGGGACAGCCTTCGCATCTCAGGATCAATGTTAATTGCACCTGCCAAGTCCCTTTTGCCATGTAAGTCAACATGTTTTCAAGTTCTGGGGGCTAGAACATGGACATCTTTGGGAGGTCATTATTCTGTCTACTGCACCACCCTAGCACACGTGGCCTCTATGGAAACAAGAGATTGTTTAGCTTCCTGCCTTGGACACCACACTCCCCACGGCTTCATGGGATTCAGCTTGCAACTCTGCTGCTGGGAGCTCACTGAGGCGGGTCCTAGGGGAACAACTCCTCCCTCCACTCAGAAGCGCTTAGACAACGTGCACAGGGGCTGAGGCGGATTTTTGCTCCACCAGAAAAAAAGCCCTGAAGGAGATGTTAGCCC
This sequence comes from Cephalophus harveyi, assembly GCA_006410635.1. Lineage (NCBI taxonomy): Eukaryota > Metazoa > Chordata > Mammalia > Artiodactyla > Bovidae > Cephalophus > Cephalophus harveyi. The sequence goes on from SJYT01018594.1 coordinate 441,640, forward strand.
TGAAGACAGGCAGATGAGAAGGCAAGTTCATTTTCACAGCAACTCCAAGCCCAAATAAGTGAATACAAGAAGCAAAAGAGCACATTGACACTGAAGCATTAATCCCTAACAGTTAATATATATTAGCTGTTAGAATGTAACTGATTATCTGAGAGAGCAGGTTATTTCTAGGTATAAGAATTGGACTACAGAACTATTAGGACATAGAAGATTTGCTTCTATGTATATATTCTCCTTATATATAATTTGAATAATATATACATTATTTCAAATATATGTAATTTCAAATACATATATGTGCACATATACATGTGTATCTTCTATGCCACAAGAGAATGAAAATTAAATATAGAGAGAAAGAAACCTCAAGCCAACAGAAGTATGAAGGGAATAAGAAATAAGAAAATGATAACTGGAAAACAAAAAGTAGGATGGACATATATAAGAAAGCAAAATAAACATGAAAAGGATAATTTCATTCCATTAAAAAAAACATATTCATACTGAAATTAAAAAAAAAACAAACTTCAGCTCTTTGGTGTTTAAAAACCACACACTAAAAATTTTTAAATTACAAGAATGGAAAAGATATTCAAGACAGATACTAATATATAGAAGATAACAATATAAATATAAAACTAATTAGACTACATAGCAGAAAGCTTTATTAATGAGAGAGTCATTCCTTAATCATGAAGCTCTTCATTTATCCCTCTAGGTTCCAAGATCCCTCATAAATGCCAAAATCCGTGGATACTCAAGTCCCATATAAAATGACATGTGGTGGTTTAGTTGCTCAGTCGTATCTGAATCTTTGTAACCCCATGGACAGTAGCCCACCAGGCTCTTCTGTCCATGCAAGAATACTGGAGTCCAGGCAAGAATACTGGAGTGGGTTGCCATTTCCTTCTCCAGAGGATACTCCTCACCCAGGGATTGAACCCAGATCTCCTGCATTGCAGGTTCAGTTCAGTTCAGTTCAGTTCAGTCGCTCAGTCGTGTCCGACTCTTTGCGACCCCATGAATTGCAGCACGCCAGGCCTCCCTGTTCATCACCATCTCTCGGAGATCACTCAGACTCACATCCATCGAGTCAGTGATGCCATCCAGCCATCTCATCCTCGGTCGTCCCCTTCTCCTCCCGCCCCCAATCACTCCCAGCATCAGAGTCTTTTCCAATGAGTCAACTCTTCGCATGAGGTGGCCAAAGTACTGGAGTTTCAGCTTTAGCATCATTCCTTCCAAAGAAATCCCAGGGTTGATCTCCTTTAGAATGAACTGGTTGGATCTCCTTGCAGTCCAAGGGACTCTCAAGAGTCTTCTCCAACACCACAGTTCAAAAGCATCAATTCTTCGGCGCTCAGCCTTCTTCACAGTCCAACTCTCACATCCATACATGACCACAGGAAAAACTATAGCCTTGACTAAACGGACCTTAGTCGGCAAAGTAATGTCTCTGCTTTTGAAAATGCTATCTAGGTTGGAAATAACCCTTCTTCCAAGGAGTAAGCGTCTTCTAATTTCATGGCTGCAGTCAAAGACGAGTCCCGTATAAATGACATAGTATTTGCATATAACCTACATACCTCCTCTAATATACTTTGTGTGTGCTCAGTTGCTCAGCTGTAACTGACTTTTTGGCGAGACCATGGACTGTAGCCTGCCAGGCTCCACTGTCCATGGGATTTCCCAGGCAAGAAGGCTGGAGTAGATTGCCCATTCCTTCTCCAGGGAGGACGGACCCCCAACCCAGGTATCAAACCCTCATCTCCTGCATTGGCAGGTGGACTCCTTTACCATTGTACCACCTAGAAGCCCTCTTATATACTATCGAAAGTGAAAGAAAGTGAAGTCGCTTAGTTATGTCAGACTCTCTGTGACCCCATGGACTGTAGCCTACCAGGCTCCTCAGTCCGTGGGATTTTCCAGGCAAGAGTACTAGAGTGGGTTGTCATAATCACCTCTAAATTACTTATAATACCTGATACAACATAAATGCTATGTTCAGTTAAGTTCAGTTCAGTCACTCAGTTGTGTCCAACTCTTTGCGACCCCATGAATCTAGCACGCCAGGCTTCCCTGTCCATCACCAACTTCCAGAGTTCACTCAGACTTATGTCCATCGAGTCAGTTATGCCATCCAGCCATCTCATCCTCGGTCGTCCCCTTCTCCTCCTGCCCCCAATCCCTCCCAGCATCAGAGTCTTTTCCAATGAGTCAACTCTTTGCATGAGGTAGCCAAAGTACTGGAGTTTCAGCTTTAGCATCATTCCCTCCAAAGAAATCCCAGGGTTGATCTCCTTCAGAATGGACTGGTTGGATCTCCTTGCAGTCCAAGGGACTCTCAAGAGTCTTCTCCAACACCACAGTTCAAAAGCATCAATTCTTCGGCGCTCAGCCTTCTTCACAGTCCAACTCTCACATCCATACATGACCACAGGAAAAACCATAGCCTTGACAAGACGGACCTTAGTTGGCAAACTAATGTCTCTGCTTTTGAATATGCTATCTAGGTTGGTCATAACTTTTCTTCCAAGGAGCAAGCGTCTTTTAATTTCATGGCTGCAGTCACCATCTGCAGTGATTTTGGAGCCCAAGAAAATAAAGTCTGACACTGTTTCCACTGTTTCCCCATCTATTTGTCATGAAGTGATGGCACCGGATGCCATGATCTTCGTTTTCTGAATGTTGAGCTTTAAGCCAACTTTTTCACTCTCCACTTTTACTTTCATCAAGAGACTTTTTAGTTCCTCTTCACTTTCTGCCATAAGGGTGGTGTCATCTGCATATGTAAATAGTTGCAAATACAATGTAAGTGATATGAGGCATGCAAACTCAAGTTTTGCTTTCTGGAACTTTTCTGGAAATTTTTTTTTCAAATATTTTTGATTCTAGGCTAGCTGGTTCTACAGTATCTGCAAATCCCGCAGACACTGAGGGCTAACTGTGTATGCCTATCATCATAACTTCAAATATACAGAGAACAACAAAGAAAAGGAAAAAACTGACAGAATCATGAGGAGAAACTGACAAATCCTCAACCATAGTAGGGAAATTTATTATAACTCAGAAATGAAAATATCAAACTGAGAACAGAAAGAATATTAAAAATTTTTGTATAGGTAATAATTCTTCCTTTTGAATACAGAATTTCTGTATCCCTTTGGATACAGAAATTATTTTTTATAAATTTATTTATTTTTAATTGAAGGATAATTGCTTTACATAATTTTGTTTTTTTTTCTGTCAAACCAAAACCTACTCTTAACATGTAAAAATATATAGTACTTAATTGTGAAATCTACATGAAGTACTCACCAAAAACTGATACTATATTATTAGGTCACACTGAAAATTTCAAAAAGAGCCCTAAAAGCAGAGTTCATAGAAGATCACATTTTCTGACCAGAATGCAGAAATGTGGAAATTCACAACAGAATAATAACAAAAACAAACACACTTCCTTCATTTGAAACTTTACAATCACCCTTATAAATACAGTTGACCTTCTGAACAATGTTGGGGAGGGTCCTCATTGAGTCAAAAAATCTGCATATAACTTTTGACACCCCCAAAACTTAACAACTAATAGCCTGCTATTGATGGGGAGCCTTGCTGCTGCTGCTAAGTCACTTTAGTTGTGTCCAACTCTGTGCAACCCCATAGACGGCAGCCCACCAGGCTCTACCATCCCTGGGATCCTCCAGGCAAGAACACTGGAATGGGCTGCCCTTTCCTTCTCCAATGCATGAAAGTGAAAAGTGAAAATGAAGTCATTCAGTCGTGTCCGACTCTTCGTGACCCCATGGACTGCAGCCTACCAGGCTCCTCCGTCCATGGGATTTTCCAGGCAAGAGTACTGGAGTGGGGTGCCATTGCCTTCTCCGGAAGGGGAGCCTTACCAATAATATAAACAGTAGATGAACATGTTTTGTATGCTATATGTGTTACATATTGATATATTGTACTGTTATAATAAAGCTAGAGACAGTGCTAAGAAAATCATAAGGAAGGAAAAACACATTTATAGTGCTGTACTATATTTTTGGGGGCTCCAAAATCACTGCAGATGGAGACTGCAGCCATGAAATTAAAAGATGCTTACTCCTTGGAAGGAAAGTTATGACCAACCTAGATAGCATATTAAAAAGTAGAGACATAACTTTGCCAACAAAGGTCCGTCTTGTCAAGGCTGAGGTTTTTCCAGTAGTCACGTATGGATGTGAGAGTTGGACTATAAAAAAAGTTGAGTGCCGAAGAATTGATGCTTTTGAACTGTGGTGTTGGAGAAGACTCTTGAGAGTCCCTTTGACTGCAAGGAGATCCATCCAGTCCATCCTAAAGGAGATCAGACCTGAGTGTTCATTGGAAGGACTGATGTTGAAGCTAAAACTCCAATACTTTGGTCACCTGATGTGAAGAGCTGGCTCATTTGAAAAGACCCTGGTGCTAGGAAAGATTGAAGGCAGGAGAAGAAGGGGACGACAGAGGATGATGGTTGGATGGCATCACCGACTCAATGGAGATGAATTTGAGTAAATTCCAGGAGTTGGTGATGGACAGAGAGGTCCATGGGGTGGCAAAGAGTTGGACATGACTGAGCAACTGAACTGAACTGTATTTTTTTAACATTTATTTTTAAATATTTTTTGGTTGTGCCTCGAGGCATTCAAGATCTTAGTTCTCTGACCAGAGATTGAACCAGCACTCCCTGTAGTCCTGGACCACCAGGGAAGTACCCTGTCCTCTATTTATCAGTACAGTAAGTTTACGTCCTATGCTTAGAAAATGAATCAACTGCCAGTATCTATATCAACACTGTCTTATATGATAGAAAACACTGTATGTTATATGTATTACCAACATTAGATGTCACAAATAAAAGATAAATGTTTCTTTGTCACATTATTTACAAGTATAATGATTCAAGGAAGAAGCACCAATATGACTGCTTCAATAAGAAAGCTTCACAGTAGCTCAGCTTGTACACTAATGAATGAATCATTATAAAAATTTCATGTCTCCCAGTATTACAGTCATATTTAATAATATAGCACTGGAAATGTTACACTTAAAAAACACTTGTGATGGAGGCTGAAATGCAGTTCTTCCAATTATGAGAGAGAGGCATGCTGCTACTGCTACTGCTAAGTCACTTCAGTTGTGTCCGACTCTGTGTGACCCCATAGACAGCAGCCCACCAGGCTCCCCCATCCCTGGGATTCTCCAGGCAAGAACACTGGAGTGGGTTGCCATTTCCTTCTCCAACGCATGAAAGTGAAAAGTGAAAGTGAAGTGGCTCAGTCGTGTCCGACTCTTAGCGACCCCATGGACTGCAGCCTACCAGGCTCCTCCATCCATGGGATTTTCCAGGCAAGAGTACTGGAGTGGGGTGTCATTGCCTTCTCCGGAGAGAGAGGCATACTGTATAGTAATGGAATTCTTTGAAAACAAAGTTATAAAACAGTAATAAAATATTAAACATCACTTACCTTATGCCTCTGTAAGGGTAGGCCATCCACTTCAAGTCTTGCACCCTGTTTTTGTTGTTTAGTCGATAAGCCGTGTCCAACTTTTTTCTTCGATGTTTTTATTGTAGTAAGATATGTATAACATGGAATTACCATTTTAACCATTTTTTAGTGTATACAATTCAGAGGGATTAAGTGCATTCCCAGTGTTGTGCAAGCAGCATCATCCATCTCCAGAACTTTCTCATCAGCCCAACTAAACAATAACTATATATAATCTCTGTTCTTCAGTTTCTAGGAACTACTGCTCTACATTGTCTCTATGAATTTGCCTAATCTATGCATGTCCTATAAATAGAATAACATAATTTTTAACCTCTTGCATCACGTCCGACTCTTTGGGGACCCCACAAACTGTAGCCCACCAGGCTCCTCTCTCCATGGGATTCTCCAGGCAAGAATACGGGAGTAGGTTGCCATTTCCTCCTCCAGGGCATCTTCCTGACCCAGGGATCAAACTCATGTCTTCTGCATTGGTAGGCAGATTCTGTATCACTGAGGCACCTGGGAAGCATCTCCATGTATATTTTCGTATAGTTATTGAAAAGAATCTGCATATGAGTGAACCCATGCTGTTCAAATTCTGGTTATTCAAGGGTCAACTGAAACACTTGGGTAAAAAAAAAAATAGAAATAAGCATTTTAAATTACCTTAATGTGTTATTTTTTCTATATCAATTGAATATAAAAACAAAACATATTCCAAACATTGACAGATACTATTTTTAACAAAGCTGATGGACTTGATTTTTATCTTTCATTATCTGGATTAAAATCAAACTTTGTTTGTTTAGTCCTTATGCATTTTTGTTTACATAAACCAGGGAAACAATTTAATAGCAATTGACTGAATAAACCAGAATATAAGTTCACAACTTACTATGTGCCAAAAAGATTTAGGTAAAAAGGGAAACTTACCTTTGTCCAAATGAATTATCTAGGAACTATGCCCCAAAGTGCAAAATTAATGGTCAAGAATCCCAGGGACGGGGGAGACTGGTGGGCTGCCATCTATGTGGTCACACAGAGTCGGACACAACTGAAGCGACTTAGCAGCAGCAGCAGCAGCAGCAGCAGCAATACTAAATAATAAGAAGAAAGAATGCATGGTGAAAATATCTTAAGATTTGGCAATTAAAAATTTTTTTGCCACATAGAGTAGTATGCATCCATGCCCTAGCAAAGAATGGAACCCACACCCTCTGCAGTGGAATTGTGGAGTACCAACCACTGGACTGCCACAGAATTCCCAAGAACTGGCAATCTTTTAAGTTGATCCTTTAGTATTACTTTCTTTTTTCAGTATGTTTTCCTAATCTTCTTGCATTTGATAATACCCAACTCCTCTTCAAGGCTGGCCTTCCATGTGTTGTATCTAGAAGAGACTCTTTCCTTTACTGATAAGTTTAGTATAACTATCTGATTAAACCCTTATATTTAGAAAAGACTGGGTTTCTACCAGGTTTCCCAGGAGGCACTACTGTTTAAAGAACCTGCCTGTCAATGCAGGAGAAACCTGCCAAGAGGCATGGGTTTGTAACAGTCTTGCCTCATTGGGTGGCCTCTATGTGGAGAAGCAACCAAGGACTCTTAATTATGTACTACAAATGCCTGGAAATATGTTTAGGAGGTTCCTGCTGGGAAGAGGCTGAGCTGTATGGTAGCAAACCCACCTACATCAAACTCTACTTTGAAGTAACTGATGAGAGGAATCAATGCACTGAAACAAGTAACATTGGAAATTGGTGTCTACACATTCAACTTTAAAGTGATGTCTAGATGACTGGTGTGTGAACAGAGTGAGAAAGAATACCAGAATATACCCAGCAATATTTGACTACAAATAAATTTCTCCCAGCAAGGCAAACTATTTGCTAAATGTTTACCAATACAACTCAGAGTGATAGAATCTGTAAAGAAAGTAGTTTTCAACTTTAAACTAGTGCTGTATAACAGGGATGCCACCAGTTCAGTTCAGTTCAGTCGCTCAGTCGTGTCTGACTCTTTGCAACCCCATGAATCGCAGCACGCCAGGCCTCCCTGTCCATCACCAACTCCTGGAGTTCACTCAGACTCACGTCCATAGAGTCAGTGATGCCATCCAGCCATCTCATCCTCTGTCGTCCCCATCTCCTCCTGCCCCCAATCCCTCCCAGCATCAGAGTCTTTTCCAATGAGTCAACTCTTCACATGAGGTAGCCAAAGTACTGGAGTTTCAGCTTTAGCATCATTCCTTCCAAAGAAATCCCAGGGTTGATCTCCTTCAGAATGGACTGGTTGGATCTCCTTGCAGTCCAAGGGACTCTCAAGAGTCTTCTCCAACACCACAGTTCAAAAACATCAATTCTTCGGTGCTCAGCCTTCTTCACAGTCCAACTCTCACATCCATACATGACCACAGGAAAAACCATAGCCTTGACTAGACGGACCTTTGCTGGCAAAGTAATGTCTCTGCTTTTGAATATGCTATCTAGGTTGGTCATAACTTTTCTTCCAAGGAGTAAGCGTCTTTTAATTTCATGGCTGTAGTCACCATCTGCAGTGATTTTGGAGCCCCCCAAAATAAAGTCTGACACTGTTTACACTGTTTCCTCTTCTATTTCCCATGACGTGATGGGACCAGATGCCATGATCTTTGTTTTCTGAATGTTGAGCTTTAAGCCAACTTTTTCACTCTCCACTTTCACTTTCATGTGGAGAGGTAAATTCACTGCAGCCAATCCTTTAAAAAGATGTCCTTTTCATCATAGGGGACTGGAATGGAAAAGTAGGAAGTCGAGATACTTCGAATAACAGGCAAATTTGGCCTTGGAGTACAAAATGAAGCCGGGCAAGGCTAACAGAGTTTTGTCAAGAGAATGTACTGGTCATAGCAAACACTCTTTTCCAACAACACAAGAGAAGACTTTACATATGGACATCATCAGATGGTCAATATCAAAATCAGATTGATTATATTCTTTGCAGCCAAAGATGGAGAAGCTCTATACAGTCAGCAAAAACAAGATTGGAGGCTGACTGTGGTTCAGATCCTGAACTCCTTATTGTCAAATTTAGACTGAAATTGAAGAAAGTACAAAAAGCCACTAGACCACCCAGGTATGAACTAAATAAAATTCCTTACAATTATACAGTAGAAGTAAGAATAGATTCAAGGGATTAGAATTGGAGGCTGACTGTGGTTCAGATCCTGAACTCCTTATTGTCAAATTTAGACTGAAATTGAAGAAAGTACAAAAAGCCACTAGACCACCCAGGTATGAACTAAATAAAATTCCTTACAATTATACAGTAGAAGTAAGAATAGATTCAAGGGATTAGATCTGATAGACAGACTGCCTGAAGAACTATGGACAGAGGTTCATGACATTGTACAGGAGGCAGGAATTAAGATCATCCCTAAGAAAAAGAAATGCAAAAAGGCAAAATGGTTGTCTGAGGAAGCCTTACAAATAACTGAGAAAAGAAAAGAAGTGAAAGGCAAAAGAGAAAAAGAAAGATATACCCATTTGAGTTAGGAGTTTCAAAGAAGAGCAAGGAGAGATAAGAAAGCCTTCCTCAATGATCAACGCAAAGAAATAGAGGAAAACAATAGAACGCGAAAGACTAGAGACCTCTTCAAGAAAATCAGAGATACCAAGGGAACATTTCATGCAAAGATGGGCACAATAAATGACAGAAATGATATGGACCTAACAGAAGCAGAAGATATTAAGAAGAGGTGGCAAGTGTACACAGAAGAATTATACAAAAAAGATCTCTATGATCCAGATAATCATGATGGTTGATCACCAACCTAGAGCCAGACATCCTGGAATGCAAAGTCAAGTGGGCCTTAGGAAGCATCACTATGAACAAAGCTAGTAGAGATGATGGAATTCCAGTTGAGCTACTTCAAAACCTAGAAGATGATGTTATGAAAGTGCCCCACTCAATATGCCAGCAAATTTGGAAAACTCAACAGTGGCCATAGGACTGGAAAAGGTCAGTTTTCATTCCAATCCCAAAGAAAGGCAATGCCAAAGAATGCTCAAACTACCACACAATTGTACTCCTGTCACATGCTAGCGAAGTAATGCTCAAAATTCTCCAAGCCGGGCTTCAACAGTACATGAACCATGAACTTCCAGATGTTCAAGGTGGATTTAGAAAAGGCAGAGGAACCAGAGATCAAATTGCCAACATCCACTGGATCATCAAAAAAGCAAGAGAGTTCCAGAAAAAAAAATCTACTTCTGCTTTATTGACTATGCCAAAGCCTTTAACTGTGGATCACAACAAACTGTGGAAAATTCTGAAAGAGATGGGAATACCAGACCACCTGACCTGCCTCCCAAGAAATCTGTATGCAGGTCAAGAATCAACAGGTATAACAGGACATGGAACAACAGACTGGTTCCAAATCGGAAAAGGAGTACGTCAAGGCTGTATATTGTCATCCTGCTTATTTAGCTTATATGCAGAGTACACTATGCAAAATGACAGGCTGGAGGAAGCACAAGCTGGAATCAAGATTGCTGGGAGAAATATCAATAACCTCAGATATGCAGATGACACCACCCTTATGGCAGAAAGTGAAGAACTAAAGAGCCTCTTGATGAAAGTGAAAGCAGAGAGTGAAAAGCTGGCTTAAAACTCAACATTCGGAAAACTAAGATCATGGCATTTGGTCCTACCACTTCATGGCAAATAGATGGGGAAACAATGGAAACAGTGAGAGACTTTATTTTTTGGACTCCAGAATCACTGCAGATGGTGATTGCAGCCATGAAATTAAAAGACACTTGCTCCTTGGAAGAAAAACTATGACCAACCTAGACAGCATATTAAAAAGCAGAGACATTACTTTGCCAACAAAGTCCATCTAGCTTTGTCCGTCTAGTCAAAGATATGGTTTTTCCACTAGTCATGTATGGATGTGAGATTTGGACTATAAAGAAAGCTGAGCACTGAAGAATTGATGCTTTTGAATTGTTGGAGAAGACTCTTGAGAGTCCCTTGGACTGCAAGGAGAGTGACTAGGAGAACCAGTCCATACTAAAGGAAATTAGTCCTGAATATTCATTGGAAGGACTGAAGCTGAAGCTGAAACTACAATCCTTTGGCCACCTGATGCAAAGAACTGACTCATTGGGAAAGACCCTGATGCTGGGAAAGATTGACGGCAGGAGGAGAAGGGGACAACAGAGGATGAGATGGTTGGATGGCATCACTGACTCTATGGACATGAGTTTGAGCAAGCTCTGGGAGTTGGTGATGGACAGGGAAGTCTGGCATGCTCCAGTCCATGGGATCACAAAGATTTGGACATGACTGGGTGACTGAACTGACACCATGAAGCCCAAATGCTCTTTATGCAGTGGCTATTACAATCACTGCATGGTCATTTTCTTTCTTTGTTCTGGAATATTCAGTGTCATATATTCTTGCTACTCAGTGTATGGAGCAGAGCCTGGGCTCGACTGGGAGCTTCTAAGAAATGGAGAACCTGGGACCCTGCCCCAGATCTACTGAACCAGATCTGCATGTTTTCTCGACCCCCAGGAGGTACGGTTGCACCGAAGTTTGCGAAGCGCTGGCTGTACCACTCCAAAGCCCCTCCCTCTTGACCTTGAATGTAATAGATGCACAGCTCATGCCTACACCTCTTGGTAAGGACATGAGTCTCTGCTTGGGCTTCTACTCTTTAGCCAACCAGGAGCTGAGGTCCCCAGTTGGGGTTTTGCCACTCTTTCTTCAGGTGAGCATGCTCTAGGTGATGCTTGCTCCCTGGGAAACCAAACTCCAGACAGTTCTTCCCTGCAAATAAGTACCCTGCTCAGAGTTCAACTGTAGTCTTGACCAGTGGATGAAGTGTCCAGGGAAGCAAGAGAATAATATGGTTCAGGATGTCTGTGCTGGGACCAGCCCTTTGTGCAAGTGCTGGAAATAGTTCATGAGACATAGTTATTTTAATACATGTCCATCCCTCTTGTGACTGCCTCAGGGCTTTTGTTTGTGCAGCTCTTTCTGCTCAGAATGCTTCTATCGCCAACTGCCTCCTTTGCATCATTCAAATTTGACCCAGATGTCTCCTTCCCAGGGGCAACTTCCTCCCTGACCTCTTAAACATCCACCCTTTCTCTCTCTCATTACCCTATTTTTTTCTTCTTCAGCACTTACACATGCTGGAAATGCTCATTCACTGATATCTTCCTTATCTGCACCCACCTATCCACCAAATAGAACTAAGCCCCTTGAGGCTAGCAGGTCTGTTCTCACCACCACTCTACCCATCGTTCCTGAAACAGGACATAGTGGGTGCCTCAAGGAGATCAAACCAGTCGATCCTAAAGGAAATCAACCCTGAATATTCATTAGAAGGACTGGTGCTGAAGCTGAAGCGCCAATCCTTTGGCCACCTGATGCAAAGAGCTGACTTATTAGAGAAGACCCTGATGCTGGGAAAGATTGAGGGCAGGAGGAGAAGGGGTCAGCAGAGGATGAGATGGTTGGATGGCATCATTGACTCAATGGACATGAGTTTTAGCAAACTCAGGGAGATAGTGAAGGACAGGGAAGCCTGGCGTACAGCAATCCATGGGGTCAGACACAACTGAGCGACTGAACAGTAAGGTGCTTCAAAAATTAATGCACTGCCTCAAGTTTCCTGATCTATAAATTGAGGATAAAATAGAGTCTTATGCAGAAGTGTTTGTGAGATGGTCATGGAAAGATCTTCAATCAAGTACTCATGTCTGATTAATACTAAATAAGTAGCAGTGATTAATGGTAGAGTCATTATCTATTTATTTGGCTTTGTTGGGTCTCCATTGTATCTCACAGGCTTTCCCTGGTTGTGGGGAATAAGGGGTTTCTCTGGCTATGGTGTGGGGCTTAGCTGCCCCACAGCATGTGGGATCTCAGTTCCCTGGTCAGGGATGGATCCTGCGTCCCTTGCATTGGCAGGTGGATTCTTAACCACTGGACCACCGGGGAAGTCCCTGGTATAATTTAATACCAAAAACAAACTCAAAGAGATCTTCACTCACCTCTGCTCTTGAAAATAAATGCTACTACTATTATGACTACAAACCACTACTACTATGAATAATGACCTAAAAAGGCTTAACGTGGAAGTCCATTGCCATCTCACACTGGTGGCTTGATCTGTGCATGAGCTTGTCTGGGGACCTAAGTTAAAACACACAGGGGTTTGAAGAGCAGAATCTAGCAGTTAGTAAGTCACTGATGAATGAACAAGTGAGTAATATTTTCTAATTGCCTGTCCTGGGGCAAATACTATACCTGTGTGATCCTCAATTTCTTCATCATGAAATGCTGGGTAATAATAGCTATTTCATGAAGCATGGTGAGGATAAAGAGATACAATGCATGCAAAAGCAGCTGGCTGGGCTATAGCAACCCCTGACAAATTTGCCTTTTCTAATTTCATTCTTTCTCTAGCTCCTGTCATTGAGCCATACTTAAAAGTATTTGCCTCATTTTATAGGCGAGGAAATGATGCTCAGAGAAGTGTGAGAGTTTGTCCAAGTCCCCCGTCCCTTCTGCCTATTTCTCTCTCTCTCATAAACACTCTTATCTATCAGGGAAGCAAGGATAAAAACCCGATAGTTTCTGCTTCCAGATCATTCCCACAAGAGACAGCACCCAGATTCCACCCCAGTTCTATCCTTCAGCTCTGACATTTGGTAAATCTATCTCCAGTAATGTTAGTGAGCCCTAGGGGGAATCTCTGAAGTCATTTTAAGACCTATAAACAAATTGTGAAAAAATAATCCTTGTCTGGGACTGCTGATCACCTTCCTTCTTCAACCCAGTCTAAGGATTCCTGCAGGCTTGGTTGTCTTAGATCTTTGTTTTACAAACTCTTCCTTCAGCTTTAATGCTATTTGTCATGTAGCCTCTCATAGGGAGATACTGGTAAGGATGATGTTTGTGATGATAATTATGATGAGGATAAGGAGGCGGGGAAGGATGGTGATGTTGATGATGAAGACAATAGCTAGTATTTTTGAGGGGTCCCTTTATGCCCGGTTCTCTACCTAACATTCTAAAGCTGTGTTTTCCTCTTTAACTCTCAGAGTAACCTCATGACTTAGGTATTTCCTTCTTACAAGTGAGGGAGCAGAGTCTCCAAGAAGGAAAGCTGTTGCATGGGGTCAGGCAGTCAGTGCCCGGTCAGGCCTGGACGTGAAGCCAGATCTGTTTAACCTCCAAGTAGAAACGGTGACCTCCGATGTGTCCAGTGGAAGCCTAAGAAAAATCTCTGGGAATCCCTGGGCTCTGGGGGACTCCATTTGAAATGCACTAGTCTCCATCTCTTCTGAATCCAAGCATCTGTCATTTTAAATTGTTGGATGTTTGAGCTCTGTAATCCCCTCTGCTGCTCATTGTAAAAATTTGAAAGATGAAAGAAAGAACTAAGAAAGAGACCAGAACACAAGCCTGGTTAGTATTTTTTCTCCAAAAGCCCTTTGGCCACTATTTGCCAGGTAAGTAGACTTCTACTGCAGGCAGAGTATATTTTGATGATAATTCCTGGGTTCAGACCTGAGCTCCACTGCCTCAATTGCTGTGTGACCTTGGGCAAGTACCCTGATGTCTCTGAGCCTCACCTTTCTCATCTGATAAAGATAATAACAGTACTAACTCCATAGAGTTGTTACTGGATTAAATGAAATCCTCCATTTAATTGTTAGCACACTGCCTGGTTTATGATAAGACCTCCACAAAATCTGTATGTGTAGCTACACAAGGGCTTTCAAAAATTGTGCTTAGCAGCTGAACACTTTTTCTTAAACACTTTAAAGTCAGTCTTAAACAGAGACAAATATAAAAGGCAGATAAGATGAAGAGCTGCTCTATTTAAAGTGGCAGCCCCTCCATCAGAAATCCCTTTGGCATAAGCATAACATCTTTGGAAGTCAGCTTCAAAACCACTGGGCTACCCAACAATTGAGTACCTGACTACATGTATCCTATCCTCAAGGTCAAAGCCCCTTACCTCCTCCCCACCTGGACCATGAGAGGACTCAAAGGAAGAATCTTATGGCTCCAAAATAATGTTGTTGTTGCTTTTACTTCTTCCTTCTATTTCAAGAGCTATCAAAAAAGAATTTTTTGATAAGGGATGATTTAGGCCAATATTACTTACTATACAACCATTCTGAATGGATGGGACATGGATGGATGGATGGATGGGTGGATGGATGGATGAATGGAAGGCTGGATGATGAATGAATAGATGGATGGGTGGATGGATGGATGGGTAGATGAAACATGGCTCAAGAGAGAGATAAGTACTAAGAGGTAACCTGTCCACACAAGCAATGATGATGCATAAACTTTCTGTCGAGAAAGGGATTAAGGGACGGGAGAGAAAGTAATGGCCACCAGGTTCCACGGCAGGTGATTATCTCACATTACCTTGTTTAATCCTCACCTCTGCCCTCAGAGGAAGAACCTGTCTCCCCTTTCTGCAGAGCAGGAAAGAGAAGATTAGAGAATTTCAGCAACTTGCCCAAGCTATGAAGCGGCAGGCCCAGGTCCTTGTCATCAAGTCACCATGCTTTCTGCATAGAAGTTTTCCCCCTATAGAGGATTTTCCAGAAATGTCATAGAAAGTTATTCAAAGAAACTCAGCTAAGAGAAGAAAAGGAACAAAAGAGAGGAAAAGAAAGAAGCAAGGCTTAGAATACGGAAAGACTAACATCTGTTGGGCACCTACTGTATATCAGACCTTGGATTTTACATGCATTTTCAGTTTAACTCTCACCGATAACCCATACAGTCGTGATTATTAACTTTATGTTCGGTAATGAAGAAATAGAGACCCCGAGAGGTTAATAAGGACCTCTCCCAGTATCACACCCTCATTTGTCCAGGTCAAGAGCTTCTATGTGAAACAGATCAGAAGTCTAATTCCACGAGACAGAATTTTCAGAAATGAAGAAGAGGATCAAGAGAGAAAAAAGGAAAGAACATATACAGATACCCAAATAAGGGGGACAAGAAGGAAAAGCCAGAGGGGGACTGGAAGGGCGAAGGGAGAGGAAACGCACTGGAAACAAACAGGGGGAGGGTGGGGAAGGGAAGACAAAGGGCCGCTTTCTGGACCTGCTCCTGTCCAGAGAAGCCGCAGCACAAATTGCAGTGGACGGCTCCCCCTCACACAAAGTGGCTTTTAGCTCCCATGCCTCCCCTCCCAGGGCCAGGCGAGAGACGACTGGCGTCGGCTGCAACGTGTCTGAGGGCACTGGCAGAAGATCCCAAGGAAAGCTCAGTGTCTGGGGTCATCCGATTAAAGGAGGCGGTGAGGCTGCAAATGGAGGAGGCAGGGGGAAGGGGGGAGAAGGAGAGGCGGGGAGGGGGCGGCTGACCCCCATGACCTCCTGCCTGCTCTAAGCCGATATAACAAATAGTCCTGGAAAACAAAATAGTATTAACCCTTCCAGCCAGGTCAACCCCTTCTGCATTTGCCTGGGACTGGGGGACTCCGCCTCTCAGAGGGTTTAACTCTTGCTTGGGACCCTCCGATCGACCGCCACTTGACAGCCCTGTTCTCAAACACATCTGGATTCAACAGATGAGATGCCCATGGGAGGGGCAGAGAGGGCATGGCATAGTCAGGCTGATGTGAAGTGCCTGCTGCCCATCAAAAACTGCACAGGAGCTCCTGGAGTGAAAAATGATCTCCAGATTCTTTATCAAGTCTGAGGTTGTATTCTGACTGGATGCTATTAAAACAGTCATATTTCCTATTTCCTCTCCCCCACCCCCAAATTAGATTACTATAAAGCCTCGGTACACGGTACACAGAGCGTGGTGGTCCAGAGGTCGGCCTTCTCAGCATTACCCAGTGGCTTGTTAGAAATGCAGAATTTGGGACTTTCCTGGTGGTCCAGTGTTAAGACTACAGGCTCCCAATGCAGGGGGGCACCAGTTCAATCCCTGGTCGGGGAAGTAAGATCCCGGATGCTGCAGGGCGTGGCCAAAATAAATGAATAAAATAAAGACGTTAAAGAAATGCAGAATGTTAGATCTCACCCTAGACCTGTTAAATCAGAATGTGCATTTTAACAAGACGCCTCCAGATAAGTGCTGTGCATGTAACAGTTTCAGGAGCCGCCACCCAGCTTAAGAAATGATTTTCCACAAAAGAAAATTTGTAACTATATATGGTGATGGATGTTACTTAGACAGTATAGTGATCGTTTTGCAGTATACACAAATATCAAATCATTCAGTGACAAAGATCGCATATTTGATTGGTCAATTATACCTCCGTATAATTGGAGGTCAATTATACCTCCAATTATACCTCTATTGGTCAATTATACCTCCATAAAAAAGAAAGAAAAGAATTTTCCTGTTTAAACATCTGTCTTAAGCAGAAACAGAAGGTACATGCACTTCAAACACAACAGTAATATTTTTTATTTGTTTTTTTATTGAAGAATAATTGCTTTGTAGAATTTTGCTGTTTTCTGTCAAACCTCAACATGAATCAGCCATCAGTTCAGTTCAGTTCAGTCGCTCAGTCGTGTCCGACTCTTTGCGACCCCATGAACCACAGCACACCAGGCCTCCCTGTCCATCACCAACTCCCGGAGTTCACTCAAACCCATGTCCATTGAGTCGATGATGCCATCCAACCATCTCATCCTCTGTCGTCCCCTTCTCCTCCTGCCGTCAATCTTTCTCAGCATCAGGGTCTTTTCAAATGAGTCAGCTCTTCACATCAGGTGGCCAAAGTATTGGAGTTTCAGCTTCAACATCAGTCCTTCCAATGAATACCCAGGACTGATCTCCTTTAGGATGAACTGGTTGGATCTCCTTGCAGTCCAAAGGACTATGAAGAGTCTTCTCCAACACCACAGTTCAAAAGCATCAATTCTTCAGCGCTCAACTTTCTTCACGGTCCAACTCTCACAACCATACATGACTGCTAGAAAAACTATAGCCTTGACTAGATGGACCTTTGTTGGCAAAGTAATGTCTCTGCTTTTGAATATGCTGTCTAGATTGGTCATAACTTTCCTTCCAGGGAGCTAGTGTCATTTAATTTCATGGCTGCAATCACCATCCGCAGTGATTTAGGAGCCCAAAAAGTAAAGTCTCACACTGTTTCCACTGTTTCCCCATCAATTTCCCATGAAGTGATGGGACCAGATGCCATAATCTTAGTTTTCTGAATGTTAAGCTTTAAGCCAACTTTTTCACTCTCTTCTTTCACTTTCATCAAGAAGCTCTTTAGTTCCTCTTCATTTTCGGCCATAAGGGTGGTGTCATCTGCATATCTGAGGTTATTGATATTTCTCCCGGCAATCTTGATTCCAGCTTGTGCTTCCTCCAGCCCCGTGTTTCTCATGGTGTACTCTGCATATAAGTTAAACAAGCCGGGTGACAATATACAACCTTGATGTACTCCTTTTCCTATTTAGAACCAGTCTGTTGTTCCATGTCCAGTTCTAACTGTTGCTTCCTGACCTGCCTACAGGTTTCTCAAGGGGCAGGGCAGGTGATCTGGTATTCCCATCTCTTTCAGAATTTTCCACAGCTTATTGTGACCCACACAGTCAAAGGCTTTGGCAGAGTCAATAATACATATATCTCCTCCCTTTTGAAACTCCCTCCCATCTCGCTCCCCAGCCCAACCCCTCTAGGTTGATACAGAGCCCCTATTTGAGTTTCCTGAGCCATACAGCAAATTCCCATTGGCTATCTATTTTACATATGGTAATGTGAGTTTCCATGTTACTCTTTCCATACATCTCACCCTCTCCTGCCCTCTCCCCATGTCCATAAGTCTATTCTCTATGTCTGTTTCTCCACTGTTGCCCTGTAAATGACAGTTAACATTTTAACCTAGTCAAACCTAACCATCAGGACTTTTATATTTCTGAGAGTCACAGTAATCATGTTACTTGACCAAGTAGTATTACTGGAGTGTGTTGAGTATGGTGGTATCAGGGAGAGTAGATAGTAGTTTTCATCGGTTTAGCCTCAGTTCAGCATCCCTTCCCCTCTTATTGGAGAAAAAAAAAAATGCCCCTTTTCTAGAGAGCTACTCCTGCCAACTCAGTCCAAGTGTTTCTGACAATGCTGCCAACCCCGGACAGGGCATGGATGGTGATTGAAGCCAGGGCTGCTTGAGGGTCCACACAGTATGGCAGCCGACTCCTCCCTCCCCCCATCATGCAGCAAACAATCCAAGAGAGGGCAAGATAGAAGCCACAGTGTTTTTCACGACCCAGCCTCACTCAGCAGCCACAGACATCATTTCCACAACATCTCAGGGTGATGCAGGTTAGCCTGATTGCCTATGGGAGGGAACTACTCAAAGGCACACATTCCAACGACGGGGTTTCCAACTGCAGAGCATCTTGGAGGCTGGCGACCACAGTTGGTGAATGCAAACACACAAAAACTGTATTTATGGTGCCTGCTATCTATGAGACCACCATGCCATTTTAAAATTAGGGAAGATGAAAGTCACGGAAGGCAAGCAATCAATTCACGTCCACGTTTAGGAGGGTAAAGGCGGAGGTGTGAAATGGCCACCACCTCATACCCCAACAGCCTTCTCTCATCTTTCTTACTGCTGGGCAGCCAGGACCAGGGTGGATCGAGCCACTAAGATTTCAGCTTGGCAAGAACCGGCACCCCAGTCTTGGCCAACCTCCAGACTCCTCACCCCTCCTGCCCTCTTCGTGGATCATTTATTCCAAGAGCCCAGCTATAAATATCCACTTAGTGAAATGCCTTGCTCTGCGGGCACCTTCTCCCCCTACCCCCCGCTGCCTGTACCCGGCTCAGGCGATGCCAGCTTGCAATCAGTCTGCAATCTGAGTCCACTTTGCACACCCAGCACTGACTGGCAGCCCAGGCTAGTCTGCGGGAGCGCGCTGGCAGGCCCCCAAGAGTGCTGTTGTAAGTTAATGGCACAGCAATTCTTGTTTAAAACACTAATGAACGTTAAACAGGTGATGCTATCCCCATAACCAACAGATTTCCCTATTTCTTTACTTTCTTCCTCTTTTCCTTCCTCCCTATTTTTTAATGCTTGAACATCTCTCCTGATGTCCACAGTCACCTGGACACAGGGTGACTTCAGAGCCAGAGGACAAGCATGCACTGGCTCCCATCCCAACCCAGAGAACTGCCTGGTGAGACTGAGGCTGGACTCCGCCTTCTGCTTTTGTGCCTCCTTGAAAAAGACTTTCCAATTTGGAGATTCAGGAGATTCTGAGAGAGCCCAAGATACAAAAGATGAGAGTCCTCTTGACGCAGTGTGGGATATTTGCTCTCTACATGTGAGACATCGTTGGAGAGAAAGTCTGGTATCTCTTTAGCACTGAGTGCAGGTTAGAGTCATTTTTCCTTTTTAAGCTCCCTCTGCTCAATATCTAATAATAATAACATCCATTGCTGACTAATAACCATAAAAAAGAATCATGTGTAATTATTGAACAGAGATGATGGAGACCAGACCCTGAGCGAAGCCCTTATGTTCATAATCCCAGAGTCTTCACTACCCACTGAAACCAGGAAACTTGGGCTCAGAAAGGAGATGTTATTTGCCCAAGGACACAGAGCCAGAGGAATCTAGAACAGAGATCGGCATGCAGGCAGCTGGCCTCTCAGTCAAGCCCATTTTCTCCAAAGCATCCTGAGGCAGGACTGCAGGAGGACCATGGTGCTCATTTCCACTCATATTCCTCCTCCAAGGATAAGTGA
Organism: Cephalophus harveyi; assembly: GCA_006410635.1. NCBI lineage: Eukaryota > Metazoa > Chordata > Mammalia > Artiodactyla > Bovidae > Cephalophus > Cephalophus harveyi. The sequence continues at coordinate 461,913 of SJYT01018594.1, forward strand.
GGGAAAACCCTGTCTGATTGCTGAAGCCAAGACCTGCTCCTCTAGGAAGATATGTTCGTTTCTTTCCAGGCCTGTCTTTTTTTTTTTTCGGTTCCAGCTTCATGGGTGTGAATGTGTGACATCCATTGTGCCATGGCAGTAAGCTAGGGTGCTTTCTGGAGGAGGCAGGCTTTAAGGGACTTTAAAACAAGCCCAAGGGGTTTGGGAGGAAAAGCCCAGATCTCTGGTTCCCTGCCCTCAGCCCACAGACCGTCTATTCATTCCAGGCTTAAGCAGCCCTCACAAAGCACAGCTTTATGATGAGAACAGAGGGTCAGAAGGCTCAAAAAAGCAACAATGGTGCCCATGCCCAGACATGATGGGCTCAATCTCTGCCAGCCGCTCTACCAGGCACCCCCAGGACTCCTTCAAGCAGAGCTGTATCTTCCTCATTTATATGTGAGAAAGGGAAGCCTCCAAAAATTCTCTCCCCTCTAGACCTGTGGTTTCAAATTCCCACTGAGGGCTAGAAGGGCACTTAGACATGGGGAAGGGTGCCAGGCCACCAGGTCCCCTGTCTAATCTTCAGTCTGAGCGACTCCACTGACCATTATGGCTGAAATTTCAAAATTAGAAAGCACACTTAACCAGACTCTACTCCAGGGCAGAGAGCAGCTGTCCCGATCAACTGGAATTACTGCTGCTGCTAAGTCGCTTCAGTCGCGTCCGACTCTGTGCGACCCCACAGACAGCAGCCCACCAAGCTCCCCCGTCCCTGGGATTCTCCAGGCAAGAACACTGGAGTGGGGTGCCATTTCCTTCTCCAATGCATGAAAGTGAAAAGTGAAAGTGAAGTCGCTCAGTCGTTCCCGACTCTTAGCGACCCCATGGACTGCAGCCCACCAGGCTCCTCTGTCCATGACTCATCAAATAAGAAATATGCACTGAGCAACAAGTCACAGATGCCAGACCCGTACTCATACTGTTTTGTCTTCCAGTGACCCAAAGAGTTGGCAGAGGAAACCGAACCTCAGAGAGATGAAGTTCTTGTTCAAGGCGATAGTTGGCAGTAACAGAGTCAGATATCTAGATGGTATGTCTATAGGCAGAACCATGACTTCCACCCCCGCAAAAGATACATCTGCATCTTCATTTCTTCAACCTGTCAAAATGTGAGGTTATAGGGCAAGACTGACTTTATAGATGCTATTAAATTAAAGACCTTGAGGTGGGTAGGTTATCTTGGATTATCCTGATATAATCACAAAGGTCCTTAACAGAGTCAGAGAAGCAGGTGTAAGGATGGGAGCCGAGTCAGAGAGAGATGATAGATACTACGCTGCCAGCCTTGAGGCTGGAGCAAGGTGCCACAAGCCAAGGAATGCAGGCAGCTTCTAGAAGTGGGACAGAGATGGAATTGATTCTTCCCTGTTTTTGCCAGAAAAAACACAGCCCTGCCAACACCTTAATGCTAGTCTGATGAAATCTATTTTGGACTTCACAACTAGAATAAACAAGTGTCATTTTAAGCCATCAAGTTTGGAGTCATCATTACAGCAGCAGTAGGAAACGAACACACCAAGACACACTCTTAAACCACCCAACTATGATGCCCCTGCTTGCGCTTATTGCTGCAGAATCAGCTTTTAAGCCTGGAGTAAGATTGTCTTTTTCTTCTTGCTAAAGTGAGGGTCTGGAAGGCATTCTCAAAACTATTCATCTGTGTTAAAAGGAAGCAAGGTTAAGTGGCTTGAGCAGCTCTGGGTGTTGGAACAGCTGAGTCAGACGGGCAAGAAATCTGCATTTCAATCTAGCCCGCAGAACAGTTTCCACCTACAGTCTCATCATCCAAGCAGCAGACTGTTGCTGTTGCTCAGTCACTAAGTCTTTCCCGACTCTTTGCGACCCCATGAACTGCAGCACACCAGACTTCTATGTCCTCCACTATCTCCCAGAGCTTGCTCAAATTCATGTCCATTGAGTCGGTGATGCCACCCAACCATCTCATCCTCTGTCATCCCCTTCTCCTCCCACCTTCAATCTTTCCCAGCATCAGGGCCTTTTCTAATGAGTCAGCTCTTTGCATCAGGTGGCCAAACTATCAGAGCTTCAGCATCAGTCCTTCCAGTGAATACCCAGGGTTGATTTCCTTTAGGATTGACTGATTTGATCTCCTTGTAGTCCACGGGACTCTGAAGAGTCTTCTCCAGCACCACAATTTGAAAGCATCCTCAGCGCTCAGCCTTCTTTATGGTCCAACTCTCACATCTGTACCTGACTACTGGAAAAACCATAGCTTTGACTAGACAGAACTTTGTCAGCAAAGTGATGTCTCTGCTTTTTAATACACTGCCTAGGTTTGTCATAGCTTTTCTTCCAAGGAGCGAGAATCTTTTAATTTCATGGCTACAATCACCATCTGCAGTGATTTTGGAGCCCCAAAAAATAAAGTCTGTCACTGCTTCCACTTTTTTCCTTTCTATTTGCCTAAAGAAACAGATGGAAGGGAGAGTTCCACAGTATCACAGTCATCTCTAGGTCGTCCCGGGGTCCTCACCCACTCCTTAGAGACCCCAGGATGGCAGGCGCCTCGCCACCCCGACGTCTGGGTTCCCCAGGGGAGGCAGCTTGGCGTCAGGCCTTAATGGGGTGATGAGTGGAAGGCGTCAGAAACACTGAGTTCAGCTCCTTAGGAGGACTGGGAGGTTCCGTGAGGACAGAGGTGGCCACAGCTGGAGACGGGGAAATGGGTCTTTGGGGGCCTGGTGGAGCCTCTGCAGGCCCCAAGGGGGCTGGGTGGCCAGGCTGCCCCTGGTCCCTGCACCTCTTAAAGCCCATTACAGCCGCCTTTGCCTCGGGAGCTGGGCGCAGAGTGTTTTGTCAGCGTAGAGCGGCCCGGCCGGATCAATGGCTGGGCTCTGGCAGCCTCCCCCCACCTCCGCCTGCCCCTCTCTCCTTAACTAGCTGTGGGCGCCAGACCCCCAACAGGTCCTCGGCAGCTGTCAGTCAAGGGCCATGAAATATTCATGTCGTCCTTCGGGGACCAGCCCAGAGCCCTGGTGGGGGCAGGACAGTCCTCATCAACTTGTAAAGGAGGGAAGGAGGGACGGGGGAGGGGGCCAAGGGCAGACACTGCAGGAGACAGCAGAAAAGCAGCCCGGGACCCTCGGATGGCGCGACACCCGTCCCCTGGCATTCAGCACCTGCTACGCACCCAGGGCTGCCGGGCACATCTGCACCCACCCCGGCTGCTTCCCGGGCCTCCGCGGGCTGTAGACCCATCCTCCCAGTATTCAGGTGCCACCTGGGCTGCTAGTCACATCATTTTGCTCCCTTAATCTCATTTTAAACAATAACTTCTGGGAAGTCTCAATGTTAGTTTTACTTTTCTTTTTTCTAAAAATTACACTAGTGTGTCGGAGAAGGCAATGGCACCCCACTCCAGTACTCTTGCCTGGAAAATCCCATGGACGGAAGAGCCTGGTAGGCTCCAGTCCATGGGGTCACTGAGTCAGACACGACTGAGCGACTTCACTTTCACTTTTCACTTTCATGCACTGGAGAAGGAAATGGCAACCCACTCCAGTGTTCTTGCCTGGAGAATCCCAGGGACGGGGGAGCCTGGTGGGCTGCCGTCTATGGGGTCGCACAGAGTCAGACACGACTGAAGCGACTTAGCAGCAGCAGCAGCAGCACATCCTTTCTTCTACCTTTCCCAGCATCAGTGTCTTTTCCAGTGAGTCAGCTCTTTGCATCAGGTGGCCAAACTACAGAGCTTCAGCTTCAGCATCAGTCCTTCCAATGAATATTCAGGGTTGATTTCCTTTAAGATTGACTGGTTTGATCTCCTTGCTGTCCAAGGGACTCTCAAGAGTCTTATCCAACACCTCAGTTTGAAAGCATCAGTTCTTCAGCACTCAGCCTTCTTTATGGTCTAGATCTCCCATCCACAGCTTGGATCCATCCATCAGAAACCATAGCTTTTAGTTACTATATGAACCTTTGTCAACAAAGTGATGTCTCTGCTTTATAATATGCTGCTAGACTTGACATAGCTTTTATTACTATATGTAGTAATAAAACTAGGAACATAAATACTAGAGTGGGTTGCCATTTCCTTCTCCAGGGGATCTTCCCAACCCAGGGATCAAATCCACGTCTCCTTCATTGCAGGCAGATTCCTTACCACTGAGTCACTTGAGAAGCCAAAAAAAATCTGTGTGTGTGTGTACACATGCTTTTAAATCACCTGATACATGATCCTTTCTTTAGAGATTCCTGGGACATACATCTTACTTACTTCTCACATCACTCCTGGGAAGAAGGCATTATAGCCTCCAATCACAGATGAGAAAACTGAGGCTCAGAGAGGTATTGTGATTTGGCTAAGGTCACATGGCAAGTAGGGAACAAATCTTGCCTTTAATTCCAGGCATCTGAATGACAAATATAAAAATCGCTTTATTTTTTTCCATCACTAGTTTTCAGGATATTTGGGGAAAACTCATAGACTAAAATTTTCACCTGCTTTGCCTGCTTTAGTACATTGAGATTCTTCCTTAATTTCCATGTAAAACTATATAACATTTGAAAAGAATCATACTTTCTATCTCATCATTCCACAGAATCTCAGAAAGAGTAAGGCTCTGGGGTCATTTCATGGATGAAAACACAAGTAGCCAAGAAACCCAGGTTGCCCCAGTTCCTTGCTTTCCTCAACCTTCCCCTGGTTGGATGTGTGATGGGGTCTGCACAGTGTAATCCCTACCCAGCACTCGCTCTGCTTGTTTTGTTTCATCTCCCCAGCCAAAAGCAATGCCGTCTCTCACCTGGATGCTTGGAGAAGCCTCCTGACCCTGACCTTCCTTAACCAAACGTGGGTACCAGACTCATCATGGACACTGCATTCTCTCTGTGCACGCTCCCCACAGTGGCCAGACTGACTCTGAGTCCACCTGCTCATCTGCAAAATGGGGAGAGGAGGGATGTCTGAGTCTTTTTTTAATTTTAATTTTTTAATTGGAGGAAACTTGATTTACAATATTTTCTTGGTTTCTGCCACACAAGTGAATCAGTCATAATTACAGATTTTATATATATATATATATATATATATATATATTCCCAGGTGGCGCTAGTGGTAAAGAACCTGCCTGCTAATGCAGGAGACACAAGAGATGCGGGTTCAATCCCTGGGTCGGGAAGATCCCCTGGAGGAGGAAATGGCAACCCACTCCAATTCTTGCCTGGAGAATCCCATGGACAGAGAACCCTCGAGGTCTACAGTCCATGGGGTCGCACAGAGTCAGACACGACTAAACCAACTTAGTACGCACACACATATATATCCCCTCCCTTGCAAGCCTCCCTCCTCTCCCTATATCCCACACCTTTAGGCCATCACAGAGTGCCAGGTTGGGCTCCATGTGTTATAAGCAGCTTTCCACTAGCTACCTATTTTATATATGATAGGGTGGGACGAATTTAAAAAGTTGCATTGACATATATACACTATCATGGGCCTCCCAGGTGGCGCTAGTGGTAAAGAACCTGCCAGCCATTGCAAGAAACTCAGGTTTGATCCTTGGGTCAGGAAGATCCCCTTGAGGAGAATTTGGCAACCCACTCCAGTATTCTTGCCTGGAAAATTCCATGGACAGTCTGGCGGGCTACAGCCCAGGGGACCACAAAGAGTCAGACACAACTGAGTGGCTGAGCACATGTGTGTGCATATATACTCTCACATTCAAGTCTTGAATGAGATGACACCCCAAGCACTTAGCATCATTCCAGGCATCGGAGCTCCACCAATCAACACCCTCCAACAGGAGGGATGGAGAACTGTAAGGACCAGGCCCAGCTGTCCAAGCAGACTCAGATACCACCTTACTTCCTCACCCAAATAAGAGGCAGCCCCGGGGACCCTGCCTGCTTTCCTCCAACTGCACATTCTGCAGTTCCTAGGAAGTGGACAGTCCCCAACTGCTAGAGCACCTACTTCCCCAGTACTCCAAGAAAACAAGGTCTGGCCTGGCCCACACGTGGCACGTCTGCCCCCGAGGGTGGGCCGAGAGGTCAGCCTGACCCCCACGTGATTGTTCCCTGACACTTGCTCCCCCACACCCGCACCCCCCTCCACTAACCCTTTGCAGATCTCTGGAATAAGTGAGGGCTCCGTGAGGCCAGGACCTTCAGGTGTCACCACCCCAGATGCTGAGCCCGCCAGCCCTCCAGGCAGGTGGGCCTGAGTGCCGGAAAGCGCCAGCACTTCCTCCAGCCCTGATGGGGTCAGAGATGGCAGCTAATTGGAGGATGCAGGGCTGATGGCTGTCTCCGGCTTCCTGCCGCCTTACTTGGGGAGGTCACTGTCGGGGGGCGGTAGCCCTCCTTCACCCACCCCTAGCCTCTGCAGCACTGACAGAAGCTCATTCCCAGCTGCAGGTGTTTCTCTCACCAACTGCCAATGCAGCAAGGTTCCCAGAACACTGCTCCATCATCGCCTAGTCCCTCAGTGCTCCCCCCAAGCTCCTAGGTGAGCCCTTGAGAAAGGATAGAAGAGCCGTGATAAAAGGATCCAATTTTCAGTGCCAGGTCTATGCCCGTTACTATGAAAACAATATTGATCAGGACAGGCCAGCTGCTATAACAGACGATCCCCAAAAGTCAGTGGCTTCATTGTGGGCCAGCAGGGCTGTGTGGATTTATCAGAACTCCAGGCTGCTTCTCACTGATGTCTTTGCCATCCTCTAGGGGAGAGGTTCTTAAGTGTGAGAGTGGATCAGAATCTCCTGGAGGGCTTTTGAAAACACAGATCCCTGTGTTCAGCTCCAAAGTATGTGATTCAGGAGATCTGGAGTGCGTCGCCAAACTCTGCATCTCTAACAAGCCTCCAGGAGATGTTGATGCTGTGGTCTAGGGATCACACTTTGAGAGCCATGGTTCCAGGGCAACGGAATCCCTAGATTTTTGCATGTAGCTGACAGGTAAGGGAAGAGAGGGTATGGAGGGCAATGTAGGAGTTTTTAAGAGGCCAAGCCCATCTTCCATTGGCCAGAATTCTATCACATGACCTTCTTCTAATTACAAGGGAGGCTGGGAAATGTAGTCCAGATGTGTGTCAGGGAAGAGAAACAAGGATATCATTGTGAGCATGAGATACCATTTCAATAATCCTCATGACATACCTAATAAGGGAAGTGGCATTTTACCCACATTTGACAGAGGAAAAAACAAGTTCAAAGAGATTATATTGCTTGCCCACAGCCACACAACTAGAAGAAAACACAGCTGGGATTCAAATATAGGGCTGTTTGACTCCAGAGCTTAAACAGAAGGTGCCTGAGTCTGGACACAAGTCTCTGTTATGAGCCAAAGCTGATGCATTGTCTTTGCTTTTGTATCTGTTTCCAGTTTTCACAGGAACCCCCTGAGCAAAGTGCTGTTATGCACATTTTACAGATGGGCAAGCTGAGGCTCTGGGATTGGTCACACAGCCAACCAGTACATGGCAGGGCCAGGATCCACATCCCTAATTAGAGAGCTACTCAGTTGGGAGGGCCTGACCATGGGGAGAGTGGAGGAACTGAGGGGATCTCAGGAGACATTCAGAAGGTGGTGGGTCTTAGCACAGTTACTGGGAAATAGGAGAGTCTTTCCCTACCTGGGGGCTGTTTGCCAAAGGCAGGTGAGCCTCAGGTAGGACTCAGAGCGAGGCTGCCTGTGCCCTTGAAAGGGCCAGGACTGGGCTCACGGGGAAGGGGAAAGTCAGGCTTAGGAGAGCGGGGGCCAGAATGTGGCTTTGCGGAAGGTGGCTGGTGTTAGCAGACAGTCAGAGTGGAAATCCGTGAATTAGGTGTGATGATCAGTTTGGAGGGGAGTATGAGGCTTAGCAATGCAAGTAAGTGGCCAAAGTCACACAGCAGTGAGCTGCAACTTGACTGTGGGCCCAGCTCTCACATGGGCGCCTCTAGCTGCTTCATCCTAGCTGGGCCGGGCAGGGGAGGGGGGCGGGCGGTCCCGCTTTCCACTGCTCCCAGCAGCCCTGCCAGGACAGCAGCGTGTGACGAACAGTGGAGTTCAGACAGGCAGACAGGCAGCTGTCAGATCTGAGTCTACATCCTGCTCGGCCACTTTCTTGCTCTGCAGACTTGGACATAAGATTGGAATGAATCTGAGCCTCAGTTTCCTCGTCTGTAAAATGGGACTTAATAATAGTGCCACCTCCATCCTACACTGTTTGGTGGGAATGTAAACTGGTGCAACCACTGTGCGAAACAGTACAGAGGATCTTTAAAATATGAAAAATAGAGATATCATACGATCCAGAAATTCCACACCTGGATATATATCCAGAAAAGACAAAAACTAACTTGAAAAGACACATGTACTACAATGTTCATAGCCGTACTATTTGCAATAGCCAAGACATGGACATGTTCATTGACAGAGGAATACATAAAGATGTGAAAATATATATATATATATAATGGAATATTACTCAGCCATGAAAAAGAATGAAATATTGACATTTGCAGCAACATGGATAGACAATGAAGTGAGCACAGGTGAGCCACGACCTTTGGGCACAAAGGGAAGGGATCACGGATGGTAGATGGTGGTAACCACACGTGAAAGAGTCCCTTGACGTGGGCTTCAAAGGGATGAGATTTCAGGACGAGGCAGGAACAGTGGTCACCCAGCCCATTCCAGGCTCAATAAAAATCAGTGAGGGGAGAGAGAAAGCCCCATCATTGGAAAGTCCCAGGGGTGAGGGAAGCAGGATTCAGAGGAGAGAACCAGATTTTAGGTAAAGCAAGAGAGCAGAGGAGAATTTACTGATGACAGATCAGGTATCAGGATGAGGGTTGGGGAGAGGACCAGAATTGGGAAGGCATGATATTGGGCCCTATCAGGAAGGACAGAGCCATGAGTAGCTGGGCAATCAAAGACAGGCCTGGGGTTCCTACACTTCTCATGGATGGAGAGGTAGAATGATGCTTGGAACACGGTAGTTGCTTGATAAATGCTGCCTAACTGCCACGTGCCCTATTTCCCAGGCAGACAGTATAGCAAGGGGATTAGTGCAGGTGCCGGGTCTGGCTTCAAGCCTCACCAGCCAGTAACCAACTGGGGACGAGTCACCCCACCTCTTTCAGTTTCGATCCGTTAGCCTGTAATGTGAGGTCAGCCCATCATCCTATGCATTCCCAGAACCACTGGGAGATTCACACGGCTGTTGGCTCCTAGTAGGTCCTGCTATGCCTGGTCTTCTCTTAACTCTACCCAACAGAGACCCCTGACTGCTCGGAGAAGTCCCAGCAAGCACTCTGGGCCACCTGCATTGCTTTATGACCTCAGACAAGCCACTTGCCCTCTCTGAGCCTCAGTTTCTCCATCCTGTGAAATGGGAGGATGGCCAGAAAACATGACAATAGACAGAAAGCATGTTGTGTGGAGTGGGGACAATCAGAATGGTGACGACTATCTCATGTGGCTGGTGAGGTATTGTGGCTTGGAACGTGCTATCCAAGTTGAGATGTGCTGGAACTGTCAAATACACACCAGATTTGGCACACACACACAAAAAGTAAACTATCTCATTAATACTTTAATATTGATTACAAATTAAAACTAATATTTTGCATATACTATATGAAATAAGATATACTATAAAGACAATTTCATCTGTTTTTTGTATTACTTTGTTTTAAATGAGGCTGCTAGAAAATTTTCTATTCCCTTGATGGCTTGTATTATATGTCTAAGCAACAGTGCTGTTCCTAAACTGTTAGCAAACTGTGGTCTTAGGGCCAGACCCAGTACACTGCCTATTCTTACATAACCTGTGAGTTAAGAACGATGTTGATGTTTCAAAAAAAAATGTTAATTAAAAAAGAAAAATAGATCATTCAAATTTAGCAAGAAATTGCATTTAAAATTTAATTTAAAAAGAAAGCTATTTCATGACATGTGAAAATGATACAAAATTTAAAATTCAGCTGATTGTGCTGTGGTCAAGAATTTTCCTGCCAATGCGGGAGACATAAGAAACAGGGATTCAACCCCTGAGTAGGGAAGATACCCTGGAAGAGGTCATGCAACCCACTCAAGTATTCTTGCCTGGAAAATCCCCACGGACAGAGGAGCCTGGCTGGCTACAGTCTGTAGGGTTGCAAAGAGTCGGACACGACTGAAGTGGCTTAGCACACACACAGCACATTGAGTTGCATCCGGTCTGTGGCTGCCTTCTCATTGGAATAGCAGAGTGAGAAGCTGGGACTTAGTGCTCAGAGAAGCTGAAAATACTGACTCTGTGGCCTCTCAGAGAAAACGTGTGCTGACTTCTCTTCAAGAATGTTCTTTCTCTACTCGATTGTGCACCTTGTCCAGCTAGAGAAGTTATAAATGCAGATTCTTTGGCTCTGATCCCAATCTGTAGGTGCGGGCCTGGGCCCAGGAATCTGCATTGTTAACCAGCAGCTGCTAGCATTGGCAGGGCCCATATTCTTTGCCAGGTGAGGTGCTAAGCCCTTTACGTGCATCATTTCATTTCCTGCTGGTGGGTCAGACACTGGTTCCATCCCCATTGTACAGAGGAGGAAACTGAGGCTCAGAGAGGTGAGAAGCTTGACCTACATGCAACCCAGGAGCTGCTCGTGATCCCCTTTGTTGTTGAGCAGAGGAATGTGCCCGCCCGTCCAGCCGCTGACGCCCAGGCCTTTGTGCTGGGCCGGAATGTCTTCCTGTCTTTCTCTGCTTGTGTTTTCCCCGGATGCTGTGGGCTGAGCCGAGCTACATCCCAGGGGGCCACCTCTCCCTGGGCTGTGTGTGATGTCCCAGGAGGGGGAAGAGGGGGGCAGAGCTGGCTCCAGGCAGAGCCGTGATTTAATAAGCAGACACTTAGGGCCCTGATGCAGGGCCCAGCCCAAGCGGGACAGCCCTCTCCGCTAATTGTCCATTGGCTGCCGCCCGCCGTCCTGCCGGCGTCTCCGGGCTCATTAGGAAAGGGAAAGGGGAGGGGGTGGTCTGGGAAGAGACTCCTGCAGCTCCAGCGGCTTCCGAGATTTTTATCACACTGGACAGCACAATTCCATTCGCTCTTCTGAAGGAGAATCAAAACAAGGCCAGCTCTGTCCTGGGCGTCACCCTCCAGGCCTGGCTCGCCAAAGACGAAAGATCTGCGTTCAAGTCCAGTCTCTGGCTGTGAGCTCATGAGCAAGAAAGTCACACTCTCTGGGTTTCAGCTTCCCCATCTGCACAATGACAAGGACACAACGTCTCCCCTTTGGAGGCAGCATGACCTGGCGGGGGAAAGCATGGTCTCTGGAGCTTTGCTGTCTGCATTCAAATCCTCCCTCCATCACCGAAGAGCTGTGTGACTTGAGCAAATGACTGAACCTCTCTGTGCCTCGGTCTTCTCATTTCTAAAATGCAGGTGATAATATCACCCCCTAATAGAGGCACTGGAGAACCAAAAGGCAACCCACTCCATTTCCCACTCCCTGGGAAATCCCCGGGAGCCTAGCAGGCTACAGTCCATGGGGTCACAAAGAGGTGGACATGATTTCACAACCAACAACAACAGAGGCTCTGAGTGATTGGAGTAAGTTACTAGAGTGACCACAATCAATGCCTTACGCATTTGCTCCGTGTTACTATCTCCAAATGTCTTAAGACTAACCTAAAGCAGAACCTGCAAAACTGCTTCGATAAAGCTTGTGTTCAGTTATTGCCATTTCTTTTGGGAGGTGGTTAAAAGACACGGCTGAGACTGCCTGAGTGCTCCCTAAATCCACCAGCCGCTCCTACCAGGATTCCAACTAGAGCACATTTGCCCAGCCTCCCTTGCAGATGGGGTCATGTGATTGAATTCTGGCCCAAGAACCTGAGCAGCTAAATGGCAAGCCTCTATTAAGCCTGGCTGCCCTCATTAAAATCTCTCTGTCATGATCCTCACCCTCTTCCCCGCATCCTCCATTTGCCTTCTGGATGGAGAGGAAGCTAAGGAGTAAAAGGAATTGGGGTCCAAGGCAGAAGGGCACCTGGCCCCCTGAATGACGTCACGGAGCAGGGTCGTTCCCACACCACTCCTGCCATCAATGGCACTGATGTGAACAAGAAACAAATTTGTTTTGAGTCAAGCCATGTAGCAGTGATGGTAAAGAACCCACTTGCCAGGACAGGAGACCTCAGAGGCTCAGGTTCGATCCCTGGGTCTGGAAGATCCCCGGGAGGAGGGCATGGAAACCCACTCTGGTATTCTTGCCTGGAAAATCCCATGGGCAGGGGAGCCTGGTGGGCTACAGTCCACAGGGCTGCAAAGAGTCAGGCACAACCGAAGCACACACACACACATGTAGCGGTGGTTATTATTGCTTTAGCAACTATGACTAATACAGAGAGCAAAAATGTCCCAGGCTGGAAGGAAAGGTGAGTGGTTAGGTTTTCAATGGTTTATTCAGTGCCCAGCACATAGTAAAGACTCAGTGAACAGCAGCTTCAGTGTTGCTATTGTTGTTAGTGGTTGGTGCTATTTGTTGTCTTGGCTTGTGTGTGTGTGTGTGTGTGTGTGTGTGTGTGTGTTTTAAGTCACTTCAGTCATGTCCCACTCTCTGAGACACTATGGACTGTAGCCCGCCAGACTCCTCTGTCCATGGGATTCTCCAGGCAAGAATACTAGAGTGGGTTGCCACTTCCTACTCCAGGCGATCTTCCCAACCCAGGGATCAAATCCACGTCTCTTATGTCTCCATTGGCAGACGGATTCTTTACCATTAGCACCACCTGGGAAGCCTGCTGTCTTGGCTTAGGTTTCCCCAGAGCAAACCCTGAAATAAGGATAATTTATCTGGGAGGTGATTTCAGGAAGCACCACAGAGACATGTAGAAGTGACAGTAAAGGGAAAGAAATCAATTTAAGGTACATGTAATGAAATCCAGTTCTTCTCCCCTTGAGACTGGGTAGGATGTAGTGACTTGCTTCTAATGAAGAGAATTAAGTGAAAGTGATCATGAGTCACTTCTGAGTCTAGTTCACCAAAGGTCCCTCAGCTTCCATCTTGGTCTCTGTCCCTCTTGGGTCACTCACTCTAGGGGAATCCAGAAACCAGGTCAGGAGACACTCAAGCTGTCCTATGGGAAGGCCCACGTGGTGAGCAACAGAGGCCTCCTGCCCAAACCATGGGGGTAAGCTCAGAAGCAGACTCATCAGCTCCAGTCCCTCCTGACTGTGTTCATCCTAAGATAGCCTGGAGCTAGTGGTAAAGAATCCACCTGCCAATGCAGGAGACCCAAGGTATGTGGGTTCAATCCATGGATCAGGATGATCCCCTGGAGTAGGAAATGGTGACCTGGAGTAGGAAATGGCGACCTGCTCCAGTACTCTTGCCTGGAAATTTCCATGGACAGGGGAGCCTGGTGGGCTATGATCCACAGGGCTGCAGAGAGTCAGACACGACTGAGCGACTGAGTGTGCTCACAAGACAGCCTAAGCCAGATCCACCCAACTAAGCCATCTCTGAAATTGTGCCCCACAGAAACAGCAAAAGAGTAGACATTTGTTGTTTTAAGCCACTAAGGTTGGGGTTACTGTGTTATGCAGCAATGGACAGCTGACACACTGCATTATGGGGCAGATCCTTACAGGGACCACTGGGAACTCAGTTCTAGGAGGAGGCCTGGGATACTATACAGGGCATGCTTCAGAGTTAGACCCCTTGAGGGGTACGGCTGGGGTATTTCTTCAACACCCACTTACCACTGGCAGAAGGCTTCTTCTGGGGCATTCATTCCACGTGACTTTTTACCTTACCCTCATGGAGCCCAAGAGAGAACTGCAGAGAGAGAGTGGTGGGTGCTTGAAGTTGGCACTACAGGAATATTCCAAAATAGCAAATATTGAGGGGATATTGGTGGGGTACTGATAGGGCTTGTTATGATGGTCTATGTCCTAGATTTCTCATAGGTCTGTCCCCAAGTCCCCAAACATCTTCTTTTTCCATAAAGTAGAGCCATTGAAAGTATTTAAAGTGGTTTTGAAGATGCTCCATAAAAATAAATCCATTAATCAGAAGAATTTGTGGCTGGGAAAAGTGGAAGGATTTTTTTGTTTGTTTGTGTGTTTTCTTCTTTAATAACCTTATTGATTAATGGCATAACGGCCAAATACAACATAGCACCTTATTCTGACATTGAAGGTAACACAGCACGATTAGGCAATCGGGGTCTGAGAAAATGGCATTTTTATATTGCCTCATAAAATATCTAATACCGAACTTTGTAAATTACATCAATGCCTTTGAACAAACATCGAGTTCTTTTTAATAAATAAAATGCTCAAAACGATTTCCTGGAAGTGCATTTTAGACATTAATAACTGGCTTCAAATGAAATTCCGTTTCAGAGCGATAAGCAAATGTAATTGCTGCAAACTGAAACAGCCTGAAAAGTTTACCTGCTCCAGAAAGGAGAGGAAATATTGAGCTAATGTAGCCATCAAGATATATAACCTGCTACTTCTTGAATAAACCAAATTCCATCCCTAAACACAGAGAGCTCAGAAACTCAGACCCAAGGACATAAATAAAAAGTATTTCCTGGAATTAGTTTCATATGTTTTATACATTGCAGTTATCAATTGATCTGACACGACATCTTAGCCAGTTTTAAAATTACATGTCGTGCATCAGAGAAATAGACATTTCCACGGCATCTGGTCCTCTGCGTTATCAAAAGCATAGAGTTATTTCAGTTCAAAAAATATCAAGATTTCCACATCGTTAAAAATAATAATAATTCCAACAGTATAAATCTCCATTTTATTCCTGGGTCCATGGACTCAGCCCAGTCCATCCACTACTGACTCATATAGCCCACTACCTGAGAAAGGTTTTCCATGTTAAATGCTTGAAAAAAATCAGAAGGATACTTTTTGACACGTGAAAACTCTACGACATTCAAATTTCAGCATTTGTAGATGAAGTCAGATTGGAACTCAGCCACCCCCACCATGACATGATGGATATGGCTGCCTTCATGCTGTAACAAAGCCGATTTGACAGGCCCTTATGACCTACGAAATCTGAAATATTCACTGTCTGGCTCTTTATAGAAAATGTTTGTCAATCCCCGCTCTATACCATTTTCCTCACAAACTTGAATCAGTTGTATTGAGGTGGATGAACCTAGAGCTGTTATACAGAGTGAAGTAAGTCAGAAAGAGAAAAACAAAGGTCGTGTATTAATGCATATACATGGAGCCTTGGAAAGTGATGCTGATGAACTTATTTGCAGGGCAGGAATAAAGACGCAGACGCAGAGGCCGAGCCTGTGGACGCAGCAGGGGAAGGGGTGGGATGCCCTGGGGGAGTAGCATTGACGTATACACACGACCATGCGTACCATGGACAGCTAGTGGGCAGCTGTACAGTACAAGGAGGGCTCTGACCTCTGGCGGGGCGGGATGGGAAGGTGGCAGGGAGGCTCCAGGGGGAGGTGGTACAGGCACGCTTACGGCTGATTCACGCCGTTGAACAGCAGAAACCAGCACGACACTGTGAAGCAATTACCCCCCAACTGAAAACACATTTTTTAAAAAAAGGAGTTATTTTAAGACTTAGAGAAGGCAATGGCAACCCACTCCAGTATCCTTGCCTGGAAAATCCTATGGACAGAGGAGCCCGGTAGGCTACAGTCCATGGGGTCACAGAGTCGGCCACGACCGAGCGACTTCACTTTCACTTTAGAATTCTTGAAAGGCTCTGTCCACCCACTACTCCAGAGTAGCCTTGACTTCTCAAGCTGCCTAGTGAGCACAGAAGTGGCCAAGCGGCGAACAACATTCATGGAAGCCTCCAACCTGAGTCACTTAGGGGCAGACAAATACAAATGGTGCATTTTTTTCCTTCCCCACCAAAAGTGGATTTGTCCGAGAGAGTGAACTCCATGAACTGCCTTAATTCTCTGCTGCATTTAACCTCTGGCGCATATAATATGAACAAGCAGGAAGACAATATTGGGTTGGTAGGAGGATGGGAAGCTGATAAAATATAAATCCTTTGCTCTTTAGTGTCTATTTTGATCACTTTTCTAAAGATAGAAAGGACAGAAGGAAAGAAGAAAGAAAGAGGAAGGAGGAAAATGAAAGAAAGAAAAACCACGGGCTAGCTTAAGGAAACTAGTAAAAGAAATGGAAATAGGGGTAAAGAGTTAATAAAAGTCACTTGAAAGGAGACAAATAAAGCCATTTCCCCATAAGATGACTCGATATGACCAAGTGGAGCCTGTACGTCCACAGGCATCCTGCCCTTTCTCCAAGGCTGCCATTATTTATCTGCTGGAGCTCTTGTTTTTTCCCTTGCTTTAAAGTGAAGTACGCAAACACTCTCACTTCAAAGGGAAAAATCCTCATAAATGTCATTTTACTGCCGGCCCAGAAGAATAGCATCGAGAGACCCTGAAAGTGGGGCGGGGCGTAGGGACCCCAGGCACATCTGGTGACTTACAGGGAAAGCCGTTCTGATAGGACAGAGGCCAACCTCGAACGAACCCAGCTGAGCATGTGTCTGTCACAGCTAGGAGATGGCATTGCCTACGTTCAAATCCCAAACATGTCTCTTTTTATTTAGACAAATCTCAGCAACTCTCGGGCTTCCCCGGTGGCTGGCTCAGTGGTAAAGAATCTGCCTGCAATGCAAGAGATACAGGAGACTTGGGTTCCATCCCTGGGTCAAGAAGATCCCCTGGAGGAGGAAATGGCAACCCACTCCAGTATTCCTGCCTGGAAAATTCCATGGACAGAGGAAGCTGGAGGGCTACAGTCTGTGGCACTGCACGAGTCGAACGCAACTGCGCAGCCACACACGCGCAAGAATGCTGAGCCTTGGTTTCCTCATCTGTACAATGGAAAGAACTTAAAGCAACCACTGCAAGGGGTCAGAGTAAGTAAGGATTTTTTAAATGAACAAATGGAGGGGACTTCCCTGTGGGTCCTAAAGCTAAGACTCTGTGCTCCCAATGTAGGGGCCCAGATTTGATCCATGGTCAGGAAACTAGACCCTGCATACCACAACTAAAGATCTTGCACACCGCAACGAAGACTCAGCACAGTCAAACATGTGAATAAACAGACAGACAAATAAACTTAAATAAATAATGAAATGAACAAACGGAAAGTGCCTGGCACACGAGTCCTTAACAGACATGAGCTCCTGTTTTCAGGGATCTCTTGTATGGTTGGAGCTGGGTGTTTGTCAGGTCACTTCCTGTGACCAAAAGTGGGAAGGTGACTTCTCACAGATGTGGATATTCCAGATGTAAGCTATTGGATAGGACACACGTCCCCAGATAAGAAATGGGAGTGTGCAAAGTGGGCTGTAGAAAGTGGGCTGGTGCTGTTGACTGGAGAAACAAGACTTACTCCCATGCCCTCGCTCCCTCCCACTATAGACGTTGAAAAGCTGTGCATGTGCATTATCAGCCTCCCTTGCAGCTACAGGACTAGTGTTTTGATTCAAAAGCATAAATAAAAAGTCTGCTGGGGGAGGATTTTAGAAACCGGGTAGTTTAGTAAAAAGATATGACCGTACCTAGTGAAGCCTTTCCCGGGGCCTCCTTTCTTCTTACCTTTCCTGAAATGCAGAAAGTGACCATGAACCCCAGTGCAGCTCCCAAGAGAACTGGCTTACTGAATCAAGGCCAACAGCAACTTACTAACAGACTTCTCATGATGGGGGTGATTCAAGCCGCTGTCATCAGGGTTTCTGTGACTTGCAGTCAGCTGCATTCCTACAAATACAAAGTCATACAAACACAAACACAAGAGAGAGAAGTCCCTCCCCTCCTTGGGTCCAGCCCCCTGGAACCTCAACCTCAAACAGCCCAGAGGCACTTGAAAGGACATCCAGGGTGTGGGAAAATGCTAGCCTCTGCTCTACTGACTGCCAGAAAAATAGGCAGAAAGACACCCTAAAGATGCTTTAAGCCAAGAGGAATAAGACAAAGGTGGGATGACTCACCCATCTGCCTCGTGCACCCTCTTTGTTGACCTCACCTGTGTCATCATGGAAACATTAGTGAAGTGGTTTTTAATGACCTCGGCTGATCCCAGACTTGCTACAGTGGAATTAGAAGGAGAGTCGTGAATCTGCTGAAACAAATCATTGAATGGATAGTGTCGACTAGCCAAGGGAAACAGGTATTTTGGGAGACAGGAAATCATGCCTTCAAGATCTTCTCCATTAGCCAACACAGTGGTAGAGTAGAGGTTGGTTTTTTTAACATTTTTTTGATGCAGATCACTTTTTTTAAAGTCTTTATTGATTTTGTTACAATATTGCTTCTGTTTTATGCTTTGGTTTTTTTGGCCAAGAGACATGTGGGATCCTAGCTCCCTGACCAGGGACTGAACCCACACACCCTGCATTGGAAGGTGAAGTCTTAACCACTGGACTGCCAGGGAAGTCCCAGCAGACACTGACTTTTTTTTTCAAGGGCCTTGCAAGACCCCAAGAGCTTCAGCAGAATTTTCTAAACAATTTGCTTGGAGTCAACTGGCTCAGTTGTAATAGGAGGTCCACAAATATTTGGGCACCTCAACCTCATTCACGTTGCTTGTTAAACCCTGTCCAGTTTCCCCCAGAGCTAAAGGGCACGTCTGTTTCAGATAAATCTCTTTATATACATCTTAAAGAGAAAAATGCATTCTGCCTTTACTGTCTTTAATTATTCTCTCATGCTTGCATGGGTGGATTGAGTGATTAATCGACTGATTCCATTCAAATTTATTGAGCACCTACTATAAGCCAGATTCTGCATGGAATGGAATTTCAAGCATGACAAGTGACAAGTTCCTGCACCAGGAAGCAGTCAATATTCTGGATTCCATCCATTTTCTACATGAAACCTTCCTCAAAACTCATCTAGAGAAACTTCCTCCCAATCTTCTCATTCCATGATTTATCACTTGGTGGAAATTTTTATTGCTTTTGCTCCAAGAGAGCCTGGTTGCAGTTGTTCAAACAGTTTTGCTAAGTCACTCTGCAAATGCATTTTTTTAAAATATCTTGGCATGGATACAAAATTCACTGGAGAATTCCACATGACTTCATTTTGGTTTTTTTTCCAGACATCAGGGGTGTGTGGAGTGGGATGTATCACAAAACCTTTAGAGTAGCTTCAGAAGATGGGGGACACATTGCCTTGCTTAGAACATATGACCACACTACCACCCTGTGGTAACGCTGCACCTGAAGCTATGCAGTGGAGATGGCCAAGTCACCCCAACTCTAGATTTTTGGTGAAACCCATGTATTGGAATGAGATCCTTCATGGATGAATCTTAAAGGACCAAAGAGCCCATGTAAGATCTCAGGGATCCAATAAAAATTCCAGTCGGTATTCTCCAAAAGTAATCTCTGATTGCCATATTTATGGTGAATAATAACTCTTCACACTTGTAAAGTGCTCTTCCTAGTCCTGACCCGGGATAGGCATTACTATTGCCTCCATTTCACAGCTGAGAAAACTGAGGTTTAAAGAAGGTATGGAACTGCCCAGGTATAGAGTTACCCATGTAAGGAAACCAGGATTCCAAGCCACATTTTCTAAAGCTTACACATACGTTCTACCCTTTAGGAAGGTTATCATTCTAGTTGTGGGTGCCATATAAAGTTGGAAATCAGCTACCCGGGTGAACGTTATATCAGAGCACACTGGTCGCGAGGCAAGTTAATAGAATAAAGAAACAAGTAAGTGGCAGGTCACCATCATTGTGAACACACAGACTCCACATTAGTTGAGTACATATAGGATAAGGTGGCCCCGTCTTAGGTCAGCTTGGATTCCCCCAGAGGCAGAGTCTGAGGCAAGGGTTCAGATACTAGTGATTTATCAAGCATGCTCTCTGGAGAAATCTGTACCTGTGTTGGGGAAGCAAGATAGGGAAGTGGAGTAAGCCAAGCAAGCATATGGTTTCAGATGAAGTCTAGCTTCAGTCTGATCCCGGGGGGCTCTGAAGTGTCAGCTGTACTGCAGAGGTGCTTCACCTGGAGATAAGGAGGCTGGATGCACATTCCCCAGGACAACAAGCCAGTCACTGGCTATGGGGACATATTAACTCTGGAAGGGAACATAAACTCTCAGGCACCTTCAAACAAGATGCCCAAAAGTAATTCTCTGAAGAACTGGAAACGTGAAAGAAGGCAAAGTCTTAACCACTGGACCTCCAGGGAAGTCCCTTTGTTTCAGTTTTAAGCAGGAGGGTTGAGAAAGGAACTTATTGATAAAATGACATCTGGGCCAAGAAGGAAGTGAGCAAAAAACCCCATGCAGACAGAGTGAATCACATGTGGCAAAGGCCCTGTGGTGGATACGTGTAGGTGCATCTGAAGAACCTTGCGGGTGCTATTGTGGCAGAAGGAGGGTGAACACTGGGAGGCTTCTGGGCCCCACCAGATCCCCTGGGGTCCCTTTTGCCTGTTGAGTATGTCTGTCCATCTGCCAGTTGCCATGTACATTGCTGTTAACAGTTCATACTTCCAGTTCTCCTTCTGTGCTCCTGATGCAGGGGGCCCAGGTTCAATCGAACCTGATCAGGGAACTAGATCAGCCATGCTGCAACAAAGATGGAAGATCCTGAGTGCCACAACTAAGACCTGGCACAGCCAAATAAATAAAGATTAATTCACTCAGTATGAGTCAAATTATACAACGTAGAAGTATGTCTGAGCACATGAAAGACACTTTAAGAAAATCCAGCAATACACAAGCAGTGGCTAAGTTGAGTGGCAGCAGTATTCATGATTATTAGGCCCTTCTCAGAACTTTTCTGCATGGTCCAGTTTTCCACTGGAACCATGTATAATCTGTTTTAGCATCAGAGAAATGCTTTGTTTCATCTTATTTTTTAAAAGTAAGAGTTGAAATATGACAGACCTTCAGAGGATCAATCAGTTCAATGATCACTGCCACAACAGTGAAGACAAGACAACATACGAAATGCCTACTCTATATGTCAAATGGTGAGGTGACACCAAGAAAGATGCAGTCTTATCTTATACTGCGTTCAGGCATGATACCTGGCTTGCATTGCGTGCTCATTATGGGTCTGAGTATAAAAATAAGAGAGGAGGGCAGGAAGGAGAAAGAGATGGAGAGAGGAAAAGAGGGAGGAAGAGAAGGATGGAGGGAGGAAATATATCAACCATACACAAGAGACTTCAGTTCTGGAGACTTTGGGCTTCTCTGCACAAGGGATAGTCACATCAGCACCATTCTTAATATCTCCTAATACACACAATAAACTGATGAGACAGACTTCATCCACCCCAATTTAAAGATGTGAACACTGAGGCAACGAGAGAGGCTGAATCACCCTCCAAAGTCACACACTTTGGGCAAAGACAAATTTCACCCAACTCTCTATCTACTTTTATTTTCAACTACCCTGGCCACCACTCCCTCTGAAAGGGCATTTGGGTCTGAAAGGGAGCCTTGGAAAGAGGGGAGATGCTAAGGCTGACGTGCAGGCACCCCGGACCTGAGGCTACTCTGGATCTGGTTCTCCGTGCTGTGATGCTGAGCAGACAGTCGTTGTATCTCTGGACTCCCGGGAGTGAAATCTTCCATGTTCAAGAAACTGTAGTTCACCCAAGGTCAGAGTAATTGTGCATGATTAATGGTTGATCTCTTCGTGAAAGCCCTACACAAAAGCTCCAAACCAACTTAGTCGTAATTTCATACTCCTCCCAGTCCATTTAGAAGAGCAGGGTTTTATTTCCTCTCTGCACAGCTAAGAAATCAGAATCTTCAGCTCTGGAAAAGAGCTTTTAAACCCATGACTCACGGACTGTGGTTTCCCGGGGCCAGTACCAGACATCACAGATGTGTCTGGCCCCTTTAGGTGAAAATGAAAAGAGATATTATAATAGAAAGAGGGAGTGTTTGTTGAGCGTTTGTCATGCACCAAGCAGGAGCATCAACCTGTGACCACTGGAGGAAAGAACTCCCTCAGCCCTCAAATACTATATGAGATGAGTATCTCCATTTTACAGACAAGGAGACTGAGGCACAGAGAGGGTGCAAAGTTCAGGATACAGAGCTCATAAGTGGGGCAGCCAGGATTTGAACACAGTCAGGTTCCAGAGCTACACCATCAGGAAGTTCCCCCATCTAACTGCCTGTTTTAGAATAAGCTCCAAATCCTCTCTGCTCCTCAGTAAAAGCAACCTGCCCTTAACCTGGTTAATAACAGTGCAAAATACTTCCTTTGCAAGCAATGACACCCCTCTGCCAAGACACCACCAGAGTTGTTACGCCCACACTGCTCCGCAGGTGTGGGCAATGCTCACTTACTTCCCACTTTTCCAAGAGCATCATACATTTCACCCCTCCCTGCCTTTGCCTGGGTGTGCCTTCCGCCTGGCATGCGTATGCTGCTCTGCCATGCCTATTCAGCAAGTCCTGCTTGCCCTTCATGACGCAGGTTGTGCATGGCATCCTCAAAATACTGGATAAATGTATTTATACAAAATACTGGATAGATTTTACTAAAGGAAAACCCCACCTTCAAAGTTACTCATTGACATCCGGGGTTCCAGATGCAACCGTCAAAGGGGTTTTGTTCAAACATGTGGTGCTTTCAAAATGTTGAATTGGTTGCCCACGTTTTTTAAAGTGGGCTTCCCTGGAGGCTCAGCAGTAAAGAATCCACCTGCCAATGTAGGAGACATGCATTCAATCCCTGGGTCAGGAAGGTCCCTTGAAGGAGGAAATGGCAACCCACTCCACTATTCTTGCCTGGGAAATCCCAAGGACAGAGGAGCCTGGAGGGCTACAAAAGAGTTGGACGCAACTTAGCAACTTAACAACAACATTTAAGTAGGAGATTTCACTTTTTATTTTTATTTTATTTTATTTTTATTTATTTATTTATTTTTACTTTATTTTACTTTACAATACTGTATTGGTTTTGCCATACATTGACATGAATCCACCGTGGGTGTATATTAGCTCCCAATCCTGAATCCCCCTCCAACCTCCCGCCCCATATCATCTCTCTGGATCATCCCCGTGCACCAGCCCCAAGCATCCTGTATCCTGTATCGAACATAGGCTGGTGCTTCGTTCTTACATGATAGTATACACGTTTCAATGCCATTCTCCCAAATCATCCCACCCTCTCCCTCTCCCACAAGGTCCAAAAGTCCTTTCTATACATCTGTGTCTCTTTTGCTGTCTCACATACAGGGTCATCATTGCCATCTTTCTAAATTCCATATATATGTGTCAGTATACTGTATTGGTGTTTTTCTTTCTGGCTTACTTCACTCTGTATAATAGGTTCCAGTTTCATCCATCTCATTAGAACTGATTCAAATGAATTCTTTTTAATGGCTGAGTAATACTCCATTGTGTATATGTACCACAGCTTTCTTATCCATTCATCTGCTGATGGACATCTAGGTTGTTTCCATGTCCTGGCTATTATAAACAGTGCTGCAATGAACATTGGGGTACACGTGTCTCTTTCAATTCTGGTTTCCT